>WEKY01037951.1:845702-876071 GCA_013390045.1 Picathartes gymnocephalus | reverse complement strand
AAAAAAAAAGTAAGGTGTCTTCATATAAATAAAAGTTCTTCCTCCTCCTAGCAAGGCTTCACTGCTGCCTTTTCCAGGTGCTGTTTTCCTGACCCCCCCTGCAGACACGGAGGAGACTGAGATGAAAAAGGGGGAAGAGCTGGGCTGTGATTCCCCCGCATTTCCTGCGATTAACACGGGAAGAGACTGAAGGAAGACAGAGCAGGGGCAGCAGCAGCATTTTCTGGCTGAGCAGTCCACAGCAAAGGGGGATTCAGAGCACGCAGAACCACACAAGACAAGGCACCTTCAGCACTCATTCTGAAAGCACCCTCTGAGAAGCAGCTTGAAAATTCCAGTGAGCTCATGATGGGGTTCACACCACAGACCTTCAACCTCGCAGAAATACACCATGACATTGGTTAGAGTCACCGGGTCTTTTAAAATTCATTTCAACAATAGTATTTCACTTAGTCAAAGTGAGAAAGTAGAATTTTTCACAATGCCTTTTTTTTGGGGCTGTTGGATCTATTTGCTAAGTGGAGCAATGCTTGCAAAAGATACTGTTTTCCAAAGCATAAAATTACTCAGCTTTCTTAGTGTGAACAAGCAAGTACCACACAAAACAGGGTACACTTATAAAGAAACTCTATGAGCTTATAGCCCACAGTGATTTGAAATATAAAATTGTATGTGTAGCATACATACAAATGTACATAAATAATTTCTTTCAGTTTCCACATTCCTCTTTGACATTCACAAGCTTTTTAATTTCATCACACCTCTTCCTATTCAGATCCCCCAGGCATGCAAGGGCTGCATGTGACTGCAGAAAACTCCAGCAGCTCCAGCTGCAGAAATGGGGCCCATAATGCAAAATAACTGCTTCCAGAGTTGGGGCTTCCCAAACCAAGGGCTACACAGTCCAGCTCATGACACTTGTCACTATTTAGGCACCTTCTTCCACTTTGAAGAACTACACTTTTTACTCCTTCTCCTCGGAATTACAAGGGCTAAAAACATACTCAAATATAAATATTATCTATATAAATATTATATATATATGTAATTGGAGTTTATTCCCCTCACTCAGTTTTCTGCTTTCTCCTCACATGTCATGGTGAATAAAAAGCATGAAACTCTGGTCTGACCAGCAAAAAACTCATTCTCGGGTGTGTGTGTTTGCAGGGCCTTATTCTGTAAACATCTGCATCAATACACTGTAACATAAAGCAATTACGTAAGCAAATCAATCATCCAGAAACTACTTCAGCTCTACCATTTCAGGATGAAGCAGAGACAACAAAACACTAAACACCACAGAAAAAAACATCAGCTTCAGAAAGTAGTGGGAAGATCACAAATAGAAAGCAGAGCTTTCCTTTCCTTGGGCACACCTGCCCAGATTCCAGTGGCATGAGAGAAACTACTTTTAGGCAATAATTTTTGTAACACTAACTGTTCAGTGTGGCAAGTAATAACTTCCCTGAAACTGTATTCAATGCAGCAGGACAAGACAAATCATCATAAGTTGCTCGGGAGGGAAAGCACCTCACACTGCACACAGCTGGAGCTGCAGGGCAGCGGGAATTCCATCACTGCACAGTTCAATGCACTGAAAGCTGGCCATTAGCTGGAACGAGGGCCAAAGGGAAACATTTTCCAGAAAGTTTAGAACATTTATACCACCCACAACCTAACATAAAACTCCTCATTTCAAAGGTAGTGATGCATCACTCCCGAAGCTGCCCCAACCCTCTGCGTGTGAGCAGCCTGGGGTAGTGGAAGGTGTCACAGCCCACGGCAGGGGGCTTGGAATGAGATGATCTTTAAGGTCCCTTCCAACACAAGCCATTCTATGATTCTATGAAGTTCCCACAGAAAAATCAAAGTATTAGAAAATATTTGCTCGTGAGGTGATGTTCTTATTAAAATCCACAGGTAACTGTGTGCAGGACAAAGTGGTGCTCACTCACACAGGAACAGTTCTCACAGAGGACACAGTGAGATTAATTCTGTCACGGAGAAACAGCAGATCAAACCCTGGTCTGAGACTCCTGAAAACCTGGGGTTTTTCCTACTCTGCCCCTGGTAACTCAGCTGATTCCTGGGCAAGTCCTTTGTGCCACCACTGTGCTTCCTGAGCTTTGAGTGTCTTCCCTAGAGAAGCTGCAGGACAAGTGCTCCTCATCTATGCATGTGAAGCATTCACCAGTGCAATGGTGTCCTACCCTCCGTGAGACCTCCAGGTACTGCAGTACTAAATAAACAGCAATAACAACATTTATATGTATATATATATATAATTTTCCCTAGGGCTGCAGATTACCTTGAAGTAACACAGAGCAGCTCCTACTGAGATCTTCCAATCTCTATGAGACTGGGCAAGTTTCTCAGGACTACATTAAGGCTTCTGTATAACTGGGAACTACAGTATAAATTGCCAATTAAGCTCTTTTTAGGGGCTGGAAAGTGCTCTGAAATCTTCAGGTGAAATCTGTTACACTGCTGTGGTATTGATATCCGTGCCAGTGAATAATGACCAACATGAACATGAGACAGCCAAGAAGGAGGCAAGGCACGAGAGCTCTCCTTCAGGGCATGTTCTCTCACTCATTTTTGGTCCAAAATCTCTCCACTCCCAGACTATGAGAATTTCTTCATCATTTTGATTTACTTAAACCTGTTAGAGCCCTGCAATGGCTCCAGCAACCCACTAGGAAAGTTAGGGCTGCCCCTTTATAACAGGCCTGTGTCAGCACCTCTGTTCTCAGCCTGTAAAGGAGGAGCACTTGGGGAATAATAATTTAGAGAGAGCTATGGGAAAAGAACTATGAAATGTAAGTTAGCAAAAGGACTTTGGACGTGAGGGAAAAATCTAGCATAACAGCACAGGTGAGGCTGGAGTGAGAATGACTTACTCTCTCCTTGGTTAAATCCCTCCAGTCAGACTTTCTCCGAGCAGAGAAGACAGCAAAGAGAAAGGTCTGTTGTGTGTGTAGAAGGCTGGAAGAATCTCTGATTGCCTAGTTTTCCTTATCACTATGAGAGCAGTGATGGTGATAAGACCATGGTACTTCTGAATGCTCTTTTAGTGCTACGATTTAGGGAAATACCAGATTCACAAAGTTTAGACCATTCTGTGATCAACAGTGAATTTCTGGCATCTTCAAACACGTTGAGTCAAACCAGTTAATCCCTTTAATACAAGAGCTACTCAACACACTCTTCTCCACAAATGCTGTAGGCAAAGCTTGTCCAGCACTATTGAAACTGCCATGAAGGGCACTGCAAATGCAGGTGCTCGTTCAATGCCATTTAACCCTGAAGCTGCTTCCCAAATGCACGGCCTGGATGAGGAAATCCAGCTGTACTCTGATATACCTTCCCTGTTTAGATACCAAGTAAGTCAGGTTACCAATCTGGAACCAGCGAACACTGTGGTTACGTAAATTAAATTCATGAACTTCTAACATTCCCTTAGTCACAATCCTTTCTCTTTGAGAGGAGCAGAGGGCAGTCCTGGAAGAGAGGCTATCACACAGCAGAACTTCAAGTTATCCTTCCCTCCTCTTCTTCACAGATACAACTAAAGCCACCTTTTCACCCTTTTTGACTCTTAATAAAATAAAAATCAAATGTCATTATGAATAATACTTCTGTAGTGAAAGTTGGTTACCTCACCAGGAACACTGAAATGTCAATTTTTTTGTTCCTCTATCTAAAACTGGAAGGCTCAAAAGGGATACTCTGAATCAAGAGGTTGGCTGTTTATACATAAAAGTGCAGCAGATTTCTTGTTTTAAAGAGTTACAGCAGTGAGTAAAGTAGCACAATGTAATTGCTAGTTATCTTGGGGATGTTAGGAGAAAAAAGAGACAATAATCAAAAGCAATGTCTAAGCAAACTACACTTTAATTTCTTACTCATACCAATTAATAGTGTGGAAACAGCCAAGAGCAAAAGGAATCTACTCACAGCAAATGCTCCCAATGTTTTCCTTGATATTAACTCCATTAATAATTTGTTTCAGTGGGTATTTGAAAGTCAGGCTAAAATAACAACACGGGAATAAGAAATGGGACAGCGTGATTCACTTTGTACATTCAGGTGGGCTAAGGTCTGATTTCCCAGGAGTGTTGGTGTGACAATAGGCTGAAGCTTTTCTCTTTAAGCCCACGTGAAAGTTAACCTGGGCCCACGTTCCCAAAGCTGTTGGCTGGTAGGTTTATTTTCAAGACAGATGGAAGGAATTTTTACAGGGATAACCAGATGATATTATCAAACAAAGAGATCCTGCCATCCAGTCACTGATACTCTGCAGGACAGCATGGTAGTGAAAACCCCAAATAAAACAAATGCACCAACCCAATGCCATGCACACAAATATCCCTGTTTTCCTTTGCAAGGTCTGATCTGATAAAGAAAAATACTTCCTGAAAGTGCCGTTTTATGATATTAAACAGGCCTCAAATAACTTAACAAAGTACAGAGGGCCACTGACATTTGAACTGCAGGAGTTTTGTTTTCCGTCTTGTTTTTCCCCACTGTGAATACTGCATTTGAATAACTGAAATTTTTAAAATCTCTTTTCCTCCTTTCACCATGATGTAATGCAAGTGTTGCACAAGAATAACAATGTAGAGCTACTGCTGCTAGAGCCAAGTTTGGCACCAAGAGAGATTAGGGTTGGCACCAAACACTGTGATCTTTAAAATAAATTTGGCAGCCATAGCTCTTGCCTCTGCTGCCATAAACAGAAGTCAGGGCAGTAAATGGAAAAGTGCTGAAAGGGACCGTGAGTTTGTTACTGGAACAAAGATGCCCATTAGCCAACCACTTAATCTAACACCTTCTCATACATGAAAAGTAAAGAGTTTCACAATGCCACATCCAAATTAGCAGCGGTAGCAGGGACCAAAGTGTAACATAACAGTGCCTTTCATCTGTCCATCACACCAAACTGAGCCTACAAAGCCCACCAGCCAGCTACCTGTCAGCCAGGAGAATTAACATGCACAACTGCAAGCTCCACTAGATTATTCAAAGAAAAATACTTAATCTATACAAGAGCACATCTGTCTCAACAAATTTCCCTTTCGAGTACTTTTCAGTTATGCTTTTCCGGGAGGACATTTGCTCCTATTCAGTGATGCTGGAACAGCTCTCTGGAAAGAGATGCATATGTGTGTTTTCCTTCTTTAAATGCAGATGGAACAGAAGAGAAATGCAAGGTTTCCTCACTGTATCCTTCCTGGCTTGAACTGAAAGAGCGTGGGCTGATTTTCTCTGCCCTATAAAAAGGAGTCTGATGATTTGTGATGTGGACATCTGCCTGCAACTGGACAGACGCCACTAGCTGATTCCACATAGACAACTAGACAGTGTAATAGCAGCATCTTTCAATTGCTACTCAATTAAAAAAAAAAATCATTACCTAGCAGAAACCCTCTGAAACCCTCCATCCGAAATTTCACTAAATTTAAAAATTCTTCAAGCACCAACTCTCAAATAAGGGACCACCTTCACCTGTCAGATAAAAGTCAGAGGTATGTGTGGTGCTGTAACAGCTTTTTGACACTTTGTTAGCAATAAAACACAAGAACATTCAAGGCAGATTTCAAGCAATTCATCTGACCCTCAGCAGTAATTTTCATCAATAGTACCAACAAGCACTCCTAACGGGATAGCCAACCTGTTGTTTGTGTAGGGAGGCACACAGAAGTTACAGACTCCATTTGCAGCTTGCTAAGGAATAGATGAAAAGCAAGAATTGGTTTAAAGGTGAAAACTTTTTTCTCCCACTCCCAAAAAATCAAACAAAATGAAAAAAAAAATAGGATCTGATTACTATACTAACTTTTTTTCCTTCAAATTCCTCAAAAATCCTGTCAAACCCAAAAACAGACGGCAACTTTCAATGACCACAAACCATGGTATCTTTTATTAGAAGATGGGTACAGCTTCAGTGACAAAACCAGCATCTTAAAGCCCGCTTTGTTTCTCTGAAGAGCACTTTCCTCCTATCACATTATACACCACTTACCCTGGCGAGCACCAGTCCAGCTCTCAAGAAGCTCCTGTGTGACACAGCTCGTCACCTCTGGGGCCACCCGTCAACAGCCACCACTCGGGCCCCATTTGGGACTGCAGGGAACAAGAGGGATCCAAAGCAGCAAGAGGCAACTGTGTCACTCACAGGACTGCAGGGCAGCTTCTCTACCTTGCAGGCACAGAAAATGACAGCTACCTACAGCTCTTTCAGACAATCTAAGACAAGGGTTTTATCATCTGTACAGATTAAGAAATCCAGCTGCAAGCAAAAGTCAACTTTCACTGCTTGGGTATTTGAGAACAAGCTCACATGTGCCGTGGAGAAGGTGACTGCCTTAGACCTAAAACTCAGATTTGATCCACCATTTCCCTAGCTTAAAGGCAAATTTCTCTGGCACACATGGGACTTCAAAGGCCCTCACCCTTTCACAGTCCAGAAGAGCAGCCTGACAGCCTGGTTCAACAGTGGATGTGTTTCCTGACATCGGATTAACTTCAGCTTGTCACCTTCAGTGTAGCTTCTCTCTGACACTTCTATGGAATAGCTTCCACCACAGACAAAAGAATCAAAGTCATTTCCTCCCTCCAGCTACTACAGGACGGCACAGATATGTCCTATTCACTCACAAGCAGCACGCAAAGATGCTCTCGCTGACTCCAACTGTTTGCAGCAAGGAGCTACCAGAAGATAAAAAAATAAAATCAGCGGTGCAAAATACATGAAGGAAGAGCTTGCATCCCAAAAGAAATACAGCAGCTCACCTCTTTTTTCCCTTCACAGAAAATTTGATAACTGTTGTGAAAAATAAGGAAAAAGGAGACTGTGCCTAATTTCAGATTGCTGGGGGGTTTTTTTGTTTGCATTTTTTTGTTTTTTTCTTTTTTGTTTGTTTGGGTTTTTTGTGGTTGTTTGTTTTTTGTGGTTTTGTTGTTGTTGTTTTGGGGTTTTGTTTGGTTTTTTTGCCTTTGTTGTTGTTGGTTTGGTTTTCTGTTTGTTTTTTTTTAATTAGTGCATAGGAGTAACAAAAATTGGACCAAAGGTATCTGATCTCAAGCAAGTTACAGTTCTACATTAATTTCCCTCAACCATTAGAGAGCCATCTTAAAATACTAACACAAATAGAACTGCTATTAGAAAAACAATTTACTTTTTTCTCTCGAGTGAAACTGTTAGAAATGGCAAATTTGATGCCATGATCCAGTGGCCAGGGCTCTTGCAAGGGAGACCTGGATTCAGTCCTGTGTCAGCCTGTGTTTCCTGTTCCCAGAGTAGCTTATGAAGCCAACTCCTATTTAACCTGCTTGCATCTATTCCCCTTCTCTGTAAAACAGGGATTTCTGCATTTTTCCACTTCTCAGCATGCTGAGCTCAAAATTATGAAGACAATGTGCTGCACTCAGGTAAATCAGCACAAGAATATTAGGGAGAAAAATATATCAACACCAAAAACAGAAAAGCAGCCCTACACCTACGAAACATGCCAGTCAGTGTATTTTTGACTTTTGCTGACCACTTCAGAACCTTTCTCTGCTCTTGTGCAGGGAGCAGGCACTGCCTGCAGTTGTCAGAACCAAACACCAGCCTAAGCCTCACATTCCTATTCCCTCCTAGACCACACAATATCCCTCCTCATTCCAGCACCCAACTTCTGCACGGTTAAATCCTCCCTTTAATTCACATTTGGCAGTGTAACTCTCCTACCCCAGTCATTCCACTCCAGTTGTTCTGCTCCTGTCTGGAGCAGGAGGTGCCAGGTTCGTGCATCTCCTGTTTGCACATGTCCTGCCGAGGTTCCGATGGAGCATGACTGATGTGCTCGCCCCTGGACAGCTGCTGCTCTTCCAGGCTGTCACCACAAAGGCTGCCTGTGTGCCTGCTGGGAGGGGTTTGAGTCTTCAGGAGCCCAGAAACTGAATCCATTCGGTTCAGCTGCAAATTTAAGCGTGGAATCCAAACGCCACAATTAAGAGAACTGCCCTTGCTTAGTTCAGCTTCTAAACACAAACTTGCCCCGGGGGGGGGTCATCTAATGTCATAAAATCCTGTATCCTGCACTTCTAACACAGCTCCTGAAGGTTCACAAGGTGTATTTTCAGCAATAGATACTGCAGAGGAAATGGGTGCAAAGATTCCAAACTGCAAGGTCTCACAGGAGAGGACAATGTGTGCCAGAACCTCCACCTCCCAAATT
The DNA here is from genome assembly GCA_013390045.1 of Picathartes gymnocephalus. Taxonomy (NCBI): domain Eukaryota; kingdom Metazoa; phylum Chordata; class Aves; order Passeriformes; family Picathartidae; genus Picathartes; species Picathartes gymnocephalus. Next base: position 867,846 of record WEKY01037951.1, on the reverse strand, counting down.
CATCTAGGAACTACTTCCTTAGTGTTTGTGGGGTGAAAGCTAAGAAAGATAAAAAAATCAAGTGAGAAAATAACACAAAATAAGAAGAATGTGTGACACAAAAGTAAAAAGCTCCTGGGGCATGGGTCTGAGAAAAGCTTTTTGAAACGCTATGGAATACTACTGAAAAGCATAATTTCTGTTACCTTTCTGTGCACTGGATATAAAAAACCAACCAACCAACCCAAAAAACCCCCAAACAAAACCCACAAAAACTTTCAGAACAATTTCTAAACAAACAAAACAACTCTCTGCTAGCATTACACTCCATCTATTTCCCTCCAATCCTTAGGCACTGCCCACAAGACCTGGAGTTGCTGGCTTGTTGGAAAAAAGTTAACAACATCTAATTGAAAAAGGCAACGTTTTCCTCATCCTGTCACATACCACTATGCCAGTAAATACGTGGGACAAATAATGTGAAAAGCAGATACACAGACCTTAAGCAAAAGTCCAAGTTTTAAGAGCAAAAGCCTGACAGTGAAAGCTGTAAGAGTTAAGATTTTTCTCAAAGCTAACCATACATTCTTCCATGCAAGCAGCTGAATCATGGATATTTTAAAGAGTAATTTTAAAGCATACCTCCTACTCAGCTCTATAAAATGTGTGCAGTGCTGCACAGAGCATTAAAAAGCATTAAATCTGGCACTTGCTGGCATCCACTGGCACAGCAGAAGAATTGAGAGAACTAATCTAACAGCTGTCTGGAAACACAGCAGATTTATACCAAGGGTTTAGTCATTAACTGCAGTTATCTGACTTATACCAGAATGCTGAATGAGCAGTGGTGGTCTCTAGATTAATGCAATGTATGGCAACACCCAAAATACAGTCCTGGCTCCAGGATGCTGAAATTAATTGCTTTGCTTCTTAGTGGAAGCATTCCAGTCTGGTTAATAAAAAAGTGGAGTCAAAGAAAAAAGCCAAATAAAGGCTATATACAAGTCAGTTTATCAAATATCTATATACGGAATGGGTTCATTGGTCTTTGCATTGCTACAGAAATGAACTGGCAGGCTACACACAGCAATTGAAAATTGGCATGATTTAATAGCCCAACACTTTTTTGGGTTCCTGGTACAGGTTTGTTTTTATTTTTTAAAGAGACAAGGAGATAACATCAGAGAAGCAGAGGGATAAACAGTATCCTTAGCTGCATGGAAACTTACATCTAAGTGTGCATTTGAGACTGCAGTGTATGGCAAATATTGCTATTTGGGTTAGAATTCAAAGTCAAGTTTGGTGAATTCAAGGGAAAAACAGCTGCATGAATACCACAAGAACCTATTAATAACTGAACATAAAAATGAAATTCTAGAAAGGCTGGCAAAATTACCCTCGGCTACACCAAAACTTTGGGTTCATGCCAAGAAAAGCCCTATGGTTTTTGACATGAGTACTCAGGTGGGTGGAATTCCAGGGGACCTTCACTCCAAAAGGAGGTTTTCCTGTGGCACCTCCTAACACCTGCACTGTCCCTGATAACCATGAGCACTCCAGGGCTGGAGGGCAGCACAGATGTTACGGACTTGGGGGGTAACTGAGAAAACTCCCGTGGACAATTCTTGTGAGGACTGACACTGAAGGTATCAGAAGCAGAAATCACTCCATATTCTGCCAATAGCAAGGCAAGGTGCTAAGAAGCTTTTCACTGTCATTCTGTTTAACAGTTTTTAAAGACTGCTATCAAGGACAACACTGAGGTAATGTGAAAGCTGAGCCTGGCTTCTCCTCTCCACCTCCCATCCCCCTGGCCCCTCTCCCCGCAGTTTATTTGGCAGAGAGGCTCATCCAGCATTGCTACCCGAGTGTTCCTGAGCATGATTAATTTGCTAATGATACAAATCTCCAAACAGCACGTTAGTCCTGCTGATGATTTATGAAAGGCCAGAGATCATTCTCTCACCAGTGATAAGCTCTTTCAAGCTCGTGGTTTTGTATGAAACCTCTGGCAATTTCTAAGGCCATTCTCGACTCCGCATCACTCCCAGACAGGGCAGGGGCAGAGCTGCAGCAAGGATTTCTGTAATGAACTGCAGGTTATGTATACACACAAATAAAATAGAGGGTCAGATTATGAATTCTTGCATACTTCCATATGTAAAACGCCCAGAGTGTGCTTTGGAGCAGAGACAAGCCTCACTAGGCAAACACTCTGCTTGGTCAGTTCCCTTCCCAGGATGCAACTGCTCACCAGCAACTGCAAAATTAGGGAATGTTTCCTTTTCTCAACTGCTCAAAATATTGTCCTTGGCACCCTGATGGCCCAAGATACAAGAGCATGGAATCCAAATACAGTCCCAGAAACTTCAGTAGTTTTTCACATTTCTTTGCCAGACATTGCCTATGCTGTTCAACCCACCTGAAATCCAAAATACCCCAAGAGTTACTCGAATCCCAGCATCCTCTTGACCAGAAGACATTAGTGATACCCAACTGCCCTCAGCTATGACTTCATTACTTTGCTCACTGATACAGAGATTATGTTTTTCTTTTACAAGCAACATTTGCAGTCAGCTTGTGTTTCCTTGTGTTCACTCTCCACAATTATGCAGACTGCAAGTTATTTTTACCTATGTGGAATAACCACAGATAGCTGAAAATATTTAAGATATGAGATCTTCACTACGACCAGCCAAGAATCTTACAGCTGCTCTTTTTGTTCTGACAAGTTAGCCTTTGCTCAACAAAAACATTTCAAAACTGGAATAGTTTTGGGGTTGATAGAACAGTTTTGGAACTTTTCCTGAATCTTAAGGGCTGGCTTTAGCTACTAATTCCTGTGACAGTAGGCTACCATGAGACACCTCTGCTGAGTGCCATTTGTTTTCCCGTTGCTGCCTGCCCACAAGTGTGCTGTGTTTCCAAAGGGTGTGGTTGCCTCTCTCCCCAGTGCATTTTCTTGTCTCCAGTATGGGTGTGCTGAGACACGGCTGGAGCTCTGTCCAGCTTTGCTGTCTATAAAAGAAGGCATTAATTTGTAGGCATTGATGAGCACGCCATCCCTCGGGGTGTGCATGCCCAGGGTTAGCCAGGGGGATTTTCCACTCGCGGTGCCTCCAAAGTCAGATGTTTGAACCACCTTGCACACCACAAACTTGGGGTCATTCCAGGCCTGCCCTGCACTCATTCCTGGCACAGAAACAAGTCAACCTGGTGAGATTTCTATGCATAAACAAGTGATTTTTATTTGGCAAAAACTTCTCAATCCTATCTCTATTCCTCTCTCCATTCCTCATGTACATCTGTATCACTGAAATATTTCAAAGAAGCAACTCAGTAATGCCATGTATTTCTCTGTCCTGTTCCAAGTGTGGCACCTTCTCTAAGGCTCTCCAGATTATGACACTGCACAAAGACAACCTCACATCACCTCCAAGTTACTACTGCAAGCAGCAAGAGGTATAAAACCTGAATTTAGAATCTGGGTACAAAGAGAAGTGACAGGCAGGAGCAAACAAGATTTGGGAATTCAGTATGAAATCTAGACTTTCCATTCCTGTCATAACTAAAAATAATAATCTGGAACTGAACTGCATATATACTGTCCAGATACTGTTGTGTCTTTCTTTTTACTTTATCACAAAAACTGATTACTGAGTATGCATTTAACATTAGGGTACTGTCAGTTATAAAACAAGACTTGTACATTTGACAGAAAAGCCACTTCAAACCTGTTTTCTAAGTCAGTGTAACTCTGGTTGCATTTAACAGAAGAAAGAGAGAATTTTACTTGTTTAAATGTACTTCTGTGCTCAGTCAAGCCTCAGAGGTTTGGTTGTTTCAGCTCTACAGTTCTGCCCACAAGCTGGTAAAACCATTATTGCCACAGAAACCTCACAGGAGTAATAAAACAAACAAACAAACCAACAAACCAACCAACGCAAGAGCCCACAAAAACCCAAAATCAAAACAACCTATCTTCATCTGCATGCACAGTGTGACTGAAAAACACACCTGCAATCAAGCTACAATTAGCTCCTGACACTACGAGCAACCTGGGATGTCAGAGATCACCTGCTGGGCATGAGGATTTTAAAATGGAACATTTCTTTTCACTCTGGGCTCTGTCGCGGTTCTCTGCTTCCAGCCCAAAATGAACTGTAACTCCAGGCACAGAGGCGAGGCTGTGGGACCGACACTGCTGCACTCCTGGAAGCAGAAATGTTTGAGCAAAGGTGAGGAGGTCGGAAAAGGGCAAAGTCCCAAGTAATTTTAAGTGGTTCAGCTAAGTAGGGAAGGCTAATGGGAAACAATTTTAATTTGTTACAGTCATCCCCAGTGAATAAAAGGACAACGTTTTTCTTCAGCAACTTGATTACAAAGCAGTAAATCCCTCTGTGTATATAAAAGACCTATGAACAGTATAGATCAAATGTCAAAAAAGGATTTGTACTATGTGTTGGGAACAGTTTTAGACACTCAATCATTCTTATTTTTAAATACTTCCAACAATTATTCTCTCCCTAGAAACAGACATATGTAAGTAATTCTGCCATTCTCTTCTACAAGGACACAAAGTAGCGACATTTTTGGACTTCTCTTGCCATAAACACCTAAGAAACACAGTCCTGAGCACAGAAACATGGAATCTTTCCTTCTCTCCCACCAACATGGTCTGACTCTTGCTGGTAACAAAAATTTATGCTGCTTCAAGTCCTGGCTGCAATCTCTACTTTACAGACCCCAGGCAGCAGAATACATGCAAACAAGGCACAGCTCAAGGTGACAGTGTCCCCCAGCAACAGAAATGTCTTGGAGTGAGAATTATTCCAGAATAGAATTGCTCTCCAGCTGCTGACAGGCTTTTTATGCAGTATCCATTTCTTTTTCCCTGACAAACTGCTGGTTCTGATAGACCCATATGCCTGTGTACAACCTATTTCATGCATCCATCTAAGATGGGATGGAAAAACACTTAAACACTTAAAACAGTGAAAGTTGTAGCTGCTCAGCCACAGGTTCTCTTTAAAAAAGGTTTGGGGTTTTTTTGTAGTCAGAAGCAGGATTTTTAGGCTTAGAATAGAATGTTCAGCCATCAGAAATTATTAAGCTTTTCTAAAGCTCTGTAATTCAGAGGCAAACCCCAAATATTTGGTTTATTTCTCAACAAAATGATGACCTGGTCACGGCAATTTGTATCTTGTGTCCACATTGTTTTTTTCTCTGAGCATAAGAAATAAACATTCTGAGGCACGAAGCACTTTAACTACATCTACATTCACAGCAGGTCTTGGACCTCTACCTGTTGCTGTAATCAACAACCACCAAATCCTGTCGAACCACAAAACTCTCTGTAAAGCAGACTCAGTACTGCATGCTGAATAGTTCTGCCAACTCAAGCTTTCAGAAACCTCCTTGTGTTGAGTTTGCCTTTTGATAAGGAACTTCAACCAGTCCTGCAACTGTGGAAATCCTGGAGGTGAAAAACCCTGCCAGCCCCCCAGGGACTGTTCAGGGGAGATGTTACCCCATGTCTCAGAACACACCTGCACCAGCACAAGGGGCCCCTACAGCAGGCTGGGGGCACGACTGCGTTACCAACAGCTCAGGGTGGTAAAGCTTGACAGCTTTATTCACCTTTTCCTAACTCAAGGACAAAATTCTGCTGCTGGCACCACAACTGCACAACTGTATGGCTGCTTCCTCAGGCACTCACATCAACATTTCCCAGTCCAGTGTCTTGAACTAACACTGTTCATGGCATCCCCAACCAGGTTTTCGAGAGATCAGCTCTGTCTTTACCAAACGTTTCTATACAGAGGCAGAGTTGCACGCCACATGCGGTATAATTTTTTAAAAGGTTGAATTTGCAAACTTTTAATCCATTTATGGTCAATAAAGAATTTTACAGCAGCTTGGACATGTGGATATCGACCCCTGGCCAAAGCAGGCTCTCGTGTTTGTGTTCTGTCTGCCCACAACACTGCCTGTCACTGGCTAAAATGTTCTCTTCTGTGGTTTTGCAGTGTCCCTCCCTGCTGTGGACTACACACCAACAGTTGGGTTTCAGCTCATATAGGGCTCTTTTGAGCTCATGGGGAGCAAGGGGAAGGAGTGAGAACAACAGGGGATGGGACACAAAGCTAAATAAATCAATGTTTCTTTGATCCTTTGGGACGAGGATGCTGTAAAAACACATGGTTATTAGAACTGTGATTTTATTGGTTAAAGAGTTGGTTACTGGCACTATATTTCAGCATGAAGTTACATTATGGTACTAAGTACAAAGCATTCATTCTGTTTGTGGCTATAAGAATTAATCTCTTCCATGTGCAGAGAGGGTGTGTGATAATTCAGCTGAGATTCCCGTTGGTAGTCTGGGCAAGCACTCACCAGCTGCAGGGCTTTCAACAATGCCCAGCAACAGCTCCAAGAACAAATGATGTCACTAACACCCCTCGCAGTGCTACCAAGCAGGGCCAGAGCAGCCTGCTCATGTCAGGGTCTTCATCCAAGCAGATTGTCAGAAACCTGAAAACCTGAAACTAAAAGGTGAGTTTCTCCCCAAGCACTCCCAACACTTAACTTTGGACAGGATTCAATAGCTAATGGACACTGAATGAAATGGTATGGTTCTAATAGCTTGCGTTTGCCTCAACAGTAAGAAAAGGTCTGATCCTGATTATTAAAAATGAAAAACTAATTTGCAATGTTTATGTGGATGGCAGCTTTATATGCATGATAGAAATGCTCCAACTGCCTTTACAATCCAGCTGGAACAAAGTTTTCATTCTTCTTTTTCATGAAATTTCATTTATTATGAGCACTGTGTCTTAGCAAGGCAGCTGTTGGCAGCAAGCTGTGAAATTTAAGTTGAGCTGGTTAGTACCAAGAGCCAAGATATAATATATTTTTGTCAGAGAGTTTTTCTTGTATACATGCAACCTACATTCAGTAATTAAAACAGTTTTTCAGTCAATCCTATCAACCCCACTTGAAGGAAGAGATAATGCTATTTTAAAACACAATTTACAAATTGCAGCCAAAAAACTGGGATTGCTACAGCTCATTTCTGTACGGTCTTTAAGTAGGTAATGCACCAATGACTTCAGAAATCAAGGATACCTGGTTTTCATCACTGTCCCACTAACATGCTGTTAGATTTTGGGCAAGTCACTTCTGACAAGATTCCAAATGGGAATTAAATAAGGATCAGTGTGTTACTATTATACACTGAGGATGTCCCACAGAGCCTGCACCTGGAGAAAATCATCCTGGGCTTCCTATGACTGGGGCAAGCACTTCTGTCATTCAATACATAACCATGATTTTCCTCCAGCTTCTCTGGCTGTTAGAAAAGAAAGCAGCAGTAAACTTCACATCTTCCTCTGAACCGCCTCTGGAATGTGCTTAAGATGCACATTTCAAAAATATCTACCTAAAACTGCCACTGGGAACCAGATGAAGGAACAGGATAAGACTTGGCACATGGTGATGGAAGTTCAAGCCAGGTAAGGGTTGAAATTTTATAAATTAAGTGACTAAAAGAGAACATGAGAAAAAAAATAACCCCAACTAAAGTATTAAGCTGATCAATCCTCAACAACTATGGTGACTACTTTCAAGTTGACTTCTTTCCCAAATTGTTGCCTGGAAGTTCAGTTATCAAGGGTAATTGCAAAACTGTATCATCATCTACCCTGGGCTCTGATTAGCTTCTGATGATTGTAAACATTCAGAGACTTTACTACTGACCAAAGATACAACCCTGTCCTGTCCCTGGGCCAGCCACAACCTCCCACAGCGACACAAGCCTGACCAACAAACTCATTTTTCCCTGTTTTTCTACTCAGCTGGGTCAGCAAGCTGTTGCAGCTTGCAGCACATCCAACAGCACCGACACGGAGGAGGAGAGAGGAAGATGCAGCCAGGCTGAGCAGGACACAGCTCCCAGTCAGATAACGCAGTCTGGGAATCACACCTGTGCTCCACCAGCACCACTGCTGCAGGAGGGTCCCACTGCCCACGGGGTGACTGCAGCTCCACTGCTGTGAAACACAAGCCCAAATTACTCCCCTGTTTGGGGGACAGAGACCTGCACTGCCCTGTAAACACAATTAAATACTCCAACACAGCTGAAGTTGCCACCACTTTTACTATTATCATGTTAACTGACAAACAGATTCATTTAATGGCTTTGAGGACTCTGCCCACATCACCTAACCCATAAACTATATTCATGGGCAGACCTTTGAGCAATTCTTACTGGATATCTGCTTTAGGTATTTGCAGCACTTTGGGGGTTTACGACTTGTCATGCTTGCAGCTTGACAGCCATCTACTGCAGTTAAAAACAGGGCCAAAATGTTCAACTAGAGCACTAGAAAATTAAATAGCATTTAGGAATGGGAGGGAGGTTGCTCACTGATGTTTAGTATCAGCGAACACAGTGGCTGGCTTCAGGGTACTTGCTAGTACTTTTAAGCCAAAGAAAGCTTAGCAGGTTCTTTCCTCCAAGCAATTCTTTCTCTGAGGAGTTTTGTAAGGGATAAGCATTGGAGTTTACTCTTCTGAGATTACGTGCCTTGTTAAAGACAACTGGATTGTATCTCTTTTGTATTAGAAAAAATAAATCTGACTTGTCAGTATCTAGAGAGTTAAAATCCTCAGATCAAAATGCACTTTGTACATTCAAAAAGATGAGAGCTGGTGACCATCACTCCACAAATACTGCCTCCAAATACACACTCAGATTTACAGCAATATAAAAATACAAGGCTGGCAAGAAACTGAAATGAGAATAAAACACGTATGAATCATGCATGCAACTAATTAAACATGAAAATTATCTTCACAGTCACCTTAACCATTGTGAGTTAACATTCAGCAGAACAAATTTGAGAAGTGTATTTTAGACATATGCAATCTGGGAGTAATATTTCTTTTAAACTCATGTCAGGATAACACAGCTTCCTTTCCAAGAACTGATTATTTTGGGCTCTCCTTAGTGAAGCGAAAAATGCTTAAGACTGAACACAAGCCTTGGCTGACAGCACTTAAGTGAGCCTGGAAACCTTCAAATTTACCATGTTGGGAACTGCTGTGTAACTTCTAGGCTAAGGCTTCAGGGCAAAGGATACCTATATTCTGTCAGTTCACAAGTTAAAGAAGTCAGATTTTGGCAACTGAACTCTAACTTCCTTTTGCATAAGTAATACACCAACATCTAAGCACTCAACAGTTCACTGTCAGGGGACCATGTGAAAAACAGCTCAACAAATCACATCCCAGTTATTTGTTCTTTACTAACATTTAATTGGCAGAATACAATCCAACTTGCTTCCAAAAGTCATGAGGGTGTATCAGCCACTACAAAAAAAACCCCCACAACAATATCTGGAGCTTGATTTTCAGTGATGCTGAAAAAAACTTGTATGCACTAACCATTAAGAGTATATACCAAGAGTAATTACAAAATTTTGAGCTCCAGAGGCTACAACATTGCAGGTTCCATTCTACTTCTTCTGGTAATGGTATTTGCATCAGCACAGAGCATCCACTGGAGGAAAGACAGAGAGCATCATGTTGGCACAACAAAACCCTTTCATTAAGGAGACATCTGGGCCATTACCAGCAGTCTGCTGGGCAAGGCTGCAACTCGCTAGATTGGGTTTCAAACCAAGTTCTCCATGAGGTGTTGAGCAAAAGAGAATTGGCTGCAAGCAGGACAACACAGGCCTGGTGGGTTGTGTTTACTGTGCAGTTAAAAGGACCACTAAATGATTAATAAAGGACTGACAGCTTCTTTGTAGAGTAGCAGACAATATTTTGGGGCAAGACTCTCTTGTCAGGTTAAACATAAAAATGCTTACATAGAGCTCTCTCTCCTGAGCTCACTGCTGTTCAAATGACTTTTCTAACTTGCTTCCCAAGACAAGAACATAAACGTAAGGCTATCTTGAAGAGAAAAAAGCATAATAAAATGTTCATTTGCCAGAGCATCTGGCACATTAATATGTGAGGTAACAGCAGACCAACACTGCACGTTCATCACCACCTTGTTAGCAGCTACAGGCAAACCTGCAGCAAGATCCCTCTCAAAGTAAACCTAATTCCACTGAGAACAGCATGATCCTTTACCCTCTTCAGACAAATTCTGCCCTGCATTCTCCAGGCTCTTCCTAGGCACAGAGCTGCCATCACCATCAGGAATGGCAAGTGGCTCATAAGGAACTGAGCATGCCTTCCTTTGGAGCATAAATAAGGTAAAAAAATGATGCCATGCAAGCTTAAGGTTAATGGCTGAAAAGCCCTGAAACCCAACATAGCAAGAAAATCTTATATGTTATTTAAGCCTTGGATGCATGATTAAAATCAGAGGATGGCCACCATTTGATGGCAAGACCATCTCACCTGTTTCTACACAATATTAACAGAATAGAGGCAAAACCCCCCAAACTTTAAAAGATTATTTGGCCGCTGGAGAGGTCCCCTACAGCAGCATTTCCAGTCTTTGGAGCAGTTACAAATTTACTGGCAACTCAAAATCAAAAAACACTCTTAAGAAAACATATCTAGGAAATGTAAGATCCTGCAAAAAATGTGTCCCTAGTTCAAGGAATTCATGTAAAAGACAACACATTTCACAGTCAGCACGTTACCATACACATACAACTAGATTTTCCATCAAAATCAGCCCTTAAACATCAGTCAAGCCCAAGCTCAGTTTTTCATGCAGGATCGCTTGTGCCCACGGGATACCCACGGGATGCCCACAGAGCCTTTGTGCACCAACCCAGAGACTTCTGCAGAGGTGGATCTGATTTCAGCACTCAGGTCTCTCACCTCAGGTGGGAGGCAGGACAAGCAAGGCTGACTGACCTTCCCTGTCACCCTTCCCTATGGCCCAGTCTGCTCTAAACCTGGCAGGAATTCCTGCTGGATGGGATGTGCCATCACTCCACAGTCCAATGTGAATTTAAAAAGTGCTGATTTTGTCAGGCTCTACCAGGTGTCTGCACCAGGTGCTGTTGGGGGGCTGCAGGAAGGGTGAGGGTCTGTCCTGGGCTGCTTCCATCCAGGTCCACTGCAGGACCTGTCTGAGGCTGGTGGCACCTCTGTCAAAGGGCAAAATCCAGCAGGGCAGGAAGGAAAAATGTGAGAGAAACAGCCACAGCCACTGGAGGAAACAGGCAGGAGCTGCTTCTCCTGCCAAGCAGGAACTGTAAAGAGCAAGGGAGAAGCGTGGGGAGGAGGGAGTTGTAAAAAGGAAATGCACACTCTGACTGCAGTCTCTCACTCCCCATCCCCCTGGGCGAGGTAAAGGAACTGGGAATGTGGGAGCAAAGCTGAGCCTGGCAAAGGGGGTGGGCAGAACTGTTCTAGTTCTTGCCTTTGTTTCTCACCATCCAACACTATTTTAATTGGCAAGAAATTAACATTCCCTGAGTCTGTTTTGCCTAGTGACGGGAGACAGTAAGTGATCTCCCTGTCTTTATCATGACCCATAAGCTTTTTCATGTTATTTTCTCCCCTGACCTGCTGAGGATGGGGAGTGGGTGAGGAGCTGGGTGGATGTCTGGCCATGGTAAACCCACCACAAATGCAAGAATATTTCTTATTCATCTCACTGCTCTGACTGAGGAATAAACTATAACTGGAAGAAATGTAGCGAACCCCATAAATTTCCTCTCCAATAATCTCCTTCTGACAGAACATAAAATCTTCCATTTCTCCAACTAACCATAGAACAGCTGAGATTAAATCTTCCTAGTGAGAAACAGAACTGCGTTACCATGGCCTGGAGTCTGCAGGACATACCAGGGCTCCCCCTGCCACATAAACACCTTCACCACAAAGCTCTTAGGCACGTTGTTTCCAACAGTTGTGTCGTTTGGTGCGGCACTCACTTCTCCTTCCCAAATCTCTAACACCACTGGAGTCCTAACACTGAATCATCACTTCTGTCATAGACACCTACTGCAGACACTCTTCCTGAGCAATTTTTTGGGTTTTACTAAACATAGGGAAGAGTAAACCAGAAAGCCCTCAAGAAGCAGGAGTGCTGCTGCTGCTGCAGGGTCAGCAGCTTGCTTCTTAAGGGAGAGAGAATGAAATCCTTATCTCACTCTCCCCTGGCATTGTGATGGCTCATGCTCCTCCTCACACCAAACTGCTGGAAACAGCAGCATTGAAGGACAAGAGCAGAGTTAAAATTTTGCTGCTGCAGCAAAAGGCAAAGTGAGGACACCACAGCAGTCTCTGAACGCTGGAATAACTTTCTGTTGGGAAAAATGACTTGTCAAGACACTGATGTGGCAGAAACACCGTGCTCTCTGCGGGAAGGTTCGAGCTGCAGATATTCTCTAGCAGCTGTTTCATCCAAGTCTTGGATTCCATTCACTGAACACTGTGATAAAGAACAAAAGCCATCAGTAAGCAGAGCGTGGGGTTTTTTCACCAATGCAGTTCCTCCTCCAGCCATCAGCAGGATGCAGTACGTGCAGTTTGGGGGAGAGCTGAGCGTCAGCCTGGGCACTGCTGCTCCTCTGGAGTCCCATCCAGTGACTTTCCTCCTCAAGCATGTTCTCATGGATTCCACTGCACCCTGCAGGTAAAATCCTTCCCCAGGCTTTTTGCCCTGATTGATAGCTTTAGAGCCTTCCTTCACACGACTTCGGCTGCTTTCCAGACCTTTATTTTTTCTCCTTTTTGTAACTGTCTCCAACGGGAAGTTGCACTTGGTTTTTTCACTGTACGTTTCTCTTAAAACTGACATCTCTGCATTGTAATGAAGGAACCCCTGGGTATTAGTGACAAATTAGTCACCAGCTAAAGGATATTTTCTTTTCATTTCTATACCAGGTGGAAGATATTAAAATCCCTAGAGGAATTTCACCTACTCTGCTACAATAAATCATCACGCAATTTTCGTTTAAAGTGACTTAATTTTACTGCCTCTAAAACTTCATCGCCATTAAAATAGTCTTGTGAACTTGGTCAGGGAGACTTTATCATAAACAGTCTGTATTTAATTATACTTTGAAAATTAATGCGATTTCACTTTCCTACTTCAAATGGTATTTTTAAAATACAGAATTATTCCTGAGAAGAAAACCCATGTACCTACCATAGGTAGAAATTAGCAGAAAAATATTTTTCCTTCTTTGTTTAATTATCTAATAAGGAACAGTATTAAAAAAAAATTCCAGAAGATCCCACACAGTCTGTGAGAAAAGGAGAAATACTGCACTCACTATTCTTTGTTGAAAAACTTGGAAAGTAGCAGCCAATATAGAGGGAAAAAACCCCTAAAAACACTTAGGTAGCTCACTGAAGCCACAAGCCACTGAAATACAGCAAAATATTCGGTGAAGGCAGAATTTTACCTTTTTTTTTCTAGAAAGCTACTACTATTTTAGTAGTAATATATTATTAAAAAGCTGATACTCAAAATGTTAACTTTAGAACCATGCAGATTTTGTGTCATTACAGTGGGGTTTTCTACTTTATAAGACAGATAAATTTCCAGTTTATATTCAAAGCTGAATACTACAGAAGTGGCTTACAGCTTCTGATTAAATGGCATCATATATATTTATGTGCTCTTAACCATCAATTAATTAATTTTTCAAATTATAATAGGTCCATTAAGTAACCCAGCAGCGAAAGAGCTCATTTTACAACTGAAAGGAACAGCAAGACCGAAATTTAAGAGTCCTTCCCCACCAGCAAAGGGAGGGCAGGAGTGTGTCTATCAAACACAGCACACTAAGTCTACATCCAATTGTTTCTTCCTGTATTTGCCAGGAAAAGAGAAGAGCAGAAGATCAATTAAAAAGCAGAAATGTAAAACCAAAGCATTCAATACTAGTAGGTATTTAAGATCCCACAGTGTTCCTTACAAGTGCAGTGCATCACTCCCCCACTTCTCCCGGGGGACTTCCAGCTCCAATAATTACTTTCTGTCTGCTCACAAAGTTCAAGTTCAAAACAATATTCATTTTCCACTTCCTGTCCTAAACCAGGGCACAAAGCTTCTGTGCATTGCTCAGTAACCATCCTGCTCCACCACAGACACGGTTAAACCTCTGCTGTGATTGAATAATCCCGATTTGTGGTGGGGGGGCTGGGGAAAGGAGGAGCCCTGGGCTTTAAGGAGAGCATCAAGGTCCAACATCAACACAACTGACTTTTAGCAGCAGCATCCTTTGTTACATCCAATTAGAAATCATACATTTGTCTCCACACCCCACCCCTAATCTGCAGGGGGGCGTAAGTAGAGTTTTAAAACTAATCTAGCCCAGAAGTTTTGCTGCATCTCAAATATTTTACAGCAGACTCACTTGGCTTCCTCAGTCCCCCTCCCCATCTATTTCTCTTGCCCAAATTATATTCATCTGCTGCAGTGAAGAGGAAGGATGATTGCCAAACAAACAAAATGAAATCATATGTAATAGGCAGAATACGCCTTCCCTCAAACCACAACTTAAAGAGTTTTCAGGTGAAGAGACACTGAAGAAGGAAAGACAGCAAAGGTCTGTGAAAGTGGTTATACAGAACATAATCTTACATTGCCTTGTACAGGGTTACACACATTTACAGCATTGCTGAATGATTATGTATTTCTGGTCAGAGACCTAAGCTTGTCTGTTACTTAGAAAGAAATGAATTTTATTAAAAACAAGATTCCTCTAGCATAGCTATTTACACAACAGGCAACCAAAGCTAAACAGAATAAGGATCTCTTTTTTGTTTTTTCAATAAATAAAAAGAAAAATGGTGTCTGCCTTATTTTCCTGCTGCACACCTAACTCCACCAACACACTGAGGAGTACCAAGTCAGAGGAGATGTGATACCACAGACTAAGCCACATCACTGCAAAGTTTTGGTGCAGGAGGCTACAACCACTGGTACGAAAAGGAGTCTGGTACCTCCCTCTCAGGGACCTTCCCACCCAATTCAGATTTATCAGCTTTTTAAACTGCTGCTGGAAACCTTTGCTGATTTGCAAATAGGCATTTGAGCGTAGACAGCACAGAAAGACGTTGATTCCCATCCTTGTTTTGCAAGGCTCAGGAACTGAAGAACTCAGCTGGACTTGCACTGGCAGCAGTTACAATGGGATTTAAAAAAAATAAACTTTAACTATGCACTTCTGCAATAAGCATAGAGGGTTTAAAACTGCTCCCAGTCAATAAGGGTTCAATCCTTATTTGAGTGAAATGACTGGGAACTGCAGTGAGAGCACGATTGGATTTAATATATTTATGCACAGCTGAACACAAGGAACGAGAAAATTTAGGTATTTAGCTACAAGCATTAAGGCTGACTTACTCCTAACTCTATCTCAGTGAAGAGGAGTAGTATCAACATAGCACTTAGCAAATGTAAGCTAGCAAAACCATGGATTTATCAATTCAAAAATAAAGTCAGCCTACAAAAGAAGAAAAAAAAAGAAAAAGGAAAATTTGGATACAGTGAAAATAACATTCACATGTTTTACTTTAAAAAGTGTCGTGTTTCAGAAAAAATTGGTGCTTTTTAGTTTGTTAAGGGGTGGACAAAATCTCTCTTTTCCAAATAAAAAGAATTGCTCAATTTTAGACAAGATTTTGTCTTGTTTTAGCCACAGTAGCAGGGAAAAATAATAAATTTACATAGTTTACAAAAACCAAGTACACATTGTCAACATTTACTGAGAGTACAGTATTTTGTAAATACATTTTGACTTAACTTATAATCAAAGAATTGTCAAATAGTTGCAATTAAACTCTAAGGATGGTAACTGAGCACAGAAGAGCAGTCGCAAGGGGAATCAAAAGTAGTGATACAGATCTATATTCAAAACTGATCAAAGTTATTTCCAAGTAGCTGTAGGACAATTACACAGCAAACAGCCAAATCAAATGTGTCATCAAAAACACGATTTGCAATAGATGGAAAACTTGTCTTTAAGACAAATGATGAGCCTCTCTGCGTGGTGCACAGACAGAGTTGTAAATAACTGGGGCCCCCAGACTGCTTTCCTTACTCAACCTATTCAAAAAACAAAAACGTTTCAGATGCCTGCCCCACTTTCCCCTCACTGTTTCTTGTGGGTGCCTGAGTAATCCTAGAGGCATGTCCAGTTCTTAAGGCATTTGCTGAGTTTAAGAAATATTCCCCATGTCCCCCTGTCTTTGTTTGGAAGTACCTGGCTGTCCTGCTCGGGTTGAGTTTCTCTGTGAAGTCTGCCCTTTCCAGCAGAGACAGAGGCATCAACTCTCCTTGGGTTCACCACTTATTACTGGGCTGATGAGTATTAAATAATTTTCTTTATTTAGGATTTTTTTTTTTTTCTATTTAGCTGGGCTATTTTCCTTTTCAAAAGCAGGGATGGCAAATGAGAATTTCTGCATGACAAGACTGAATGTCTAGATTTAGGTGTTCAAGACAACAGCATGAACTTACTCATTTTCTCAAACCCTCCTGCACATCTGAGAAGGGGCAATTAAATCTGGAACTGCTCTGATTACTACAACCCATAAAAGCAGGAGCCCACAGCCAGGAGCAGGCAGCAGAGAGAAACCCTGTTTGCAGAGAGAAACAACTCTGGTCGAGCTTGAAGTCTGTACTGCTGGTTTATGTAAAAACACTCCCAAAGAACTCTATTATAGTTAAAATAATTCAGGACTTCCATTTCCCTGAATTATTAAGTGGTGTTGCAGCAAAGGCAAGGTGAAGTTCTACCATGCATCAATTTCCTCTCCAAAAACCAGAGGGGAGCTGAATGACACCAGCATTTCATGCAGCACTCACGCAAAGACATGGACATGAAGAAATCTCAGGTTTGTAACCAAATACTTTAAACCTTCATTTCCTTAACAGGAAACCAGTTGGGAATAAGTTAGAAGTGGGCTATCATCAAGGAAGTTTTCTAACGTCTGAACAACAAACTTCGGTTCCACCAGTCTCTGTGCATCAATAATAAACCCTTCACCTGCTTTTCAAATTGCTAATGACCAAATCATATCCACGCTCTGACGGCCTCGAGCCCATTTTCACTCTTTGTATTCAAACCTGGCAGCAACAACAACAACAAAAAAACCCCCAGCAGTCTTGCAAATAATAAAATCCCACACCCCAACAAAACATGCACCCTGCTTCTACCAAATAAATGTCAGTCAACAAACAGGCACAAATGTCACAATGGCTGAGGTCATTCCCTTTAAGTCATTACAGTTTGTGGGTGAGTTTTCCTGGTGGTTTCAACATTGGTTTCTGTGATTGCAGCTATGCTTATTTATGCATTTAAGGCGTATGATCTAATACACTTAGGTTTAACTACTTCATTCTTTTGACATTCTTTCCAAATTATAAAAAGGATTCTTGGTGTTTTCACTGCCCTGGTAAAGCAACAAAATTGCTGTCCACATAATTTCTTAAAAATACAGAACAGAGTAAGTACTTGTTGAAAATAATTCAAAGGAAAAAAACCCTACCCCAGACATTCCCTCCTCCAAGATAACACTTATTTTTGTTCTCTCTGCCCTTCTGAGGGAACTTACTATTTTTTTCGAAATAGATGTTTTGCTGGCTTTTAAAAAACAATATCCAGGCTTTAAGAGTGATTCAGCTACAACTTATAATCAACACAGTAGTTCAGCCTATTTTTTTTAAGCCCTTCTATTTTTACTGTTATGCTTTTAAAAAACAGCACATTTGCAGTATGCTTCAGTCACATTGCATCTTCCACAGCACTTTGAATTCTACAATAATGTTCACTTCATTCAACGCCTTTTGGTTATTATCTACCAGGGCTCCTTGTTTGATAAAAATCAAAGAAGGCAATTTTCTACCTTTTTCTAATGGAAATTTAAATGATCTTCTCCCTCCAAGGCACAAAAAGCCCAAAGAGCTCCTACCATCCAAATCAGGCTGGAGAAATACACTGACTTGCAGGAAACATTCAGAAACATTTTCAAGAAGCTGAAATGAAAACGAGTTGTGCTGGAGACGGGTGTGCACATCTCTCTCGCAACACTGCGTGCAGTGCATGGCTGTTACCTCGTATGCAGAATTCACAGTAAACATCTTTTCAAACTTGAGGCGATGGGTACTTCTATATTTCTGGAGTCCCTGATACAGTTTTATATGTCCAACCATGTTTCAAATCAGCAGCAAGAGTGGGGAGCACCCCACAAGCTCTGTGGAGAGAGAAAGGCCCCATCCTGCCATGCCCCTGCAGAGGAGGTGCCACCTGTGACAATTCAGGGGACTCAGCTGTCCTGAGCCCAGCTCCGACCCAGCCACACCAACACAACATTATTCACTGGCACACAAAGCACTCTCAAATTCCCAAGCCACGGGACCCCCCAACTTCCCCAGATCTGCAAAACAGCTCCATCACAGCCACACACTCTGTGGGCACCAACACAACTTCCCAGGCTCCTCTGTCCCCTCCCGCTCCGTCCTTTCCAAGCCACTTTTTCTAACCGAACCCCAACTAAAACAATCCTCCACAAGTTGCAACAAACCTCCCTTGGAATTCCCCATAAACCTTACCACAACCCTGCAGCAGACTTCTGGCTTTGCACAGAGCCTCTGCACCTCAACGCCAGGGAAAATACCCCAGCGCGGCACTAATGAAGCATTTTCCGGCCACAGCAGAGGTGACAAACAGAATGAGAGCAAAGCCAAGATGCCATCTCGACTTCAGGCAAACAACCTCTTCTGACCTCTGGCAGCTCCCACACACTATTAAACAAAAAGTATTCTCTCCATGTTAATGAACCATGTACAATCTAACAGATAACGCTGATGTTAAATAAACATGTTTATATGTGACTCCTAATGCCAGGACTTAAGCAGCTGCAGACAATTTTAAATAGGAAGGATTATGCCCATGTAATCTTTCTCATCTCATTTTACACATCTTTGAAGTAATTAAAATATATAATTAAAGCACAAGCAGAAAGAATGAGTGAAAAGAGGTTTGACTATTTTTAATTAAATATTCACTATGTGACATATCCACTGGAAACATCTCTGCAGTGAACATCATTTTGGATCCAATTTTCCTCTCACACCTCTTGCCGCAGTAAATCAAAATCAGCTGAACAGCCTGACAAAGAAGGGAGCTGGATCGGGTTTGGAATGTTGTGATAAAAAAACCATTTTGCACGAGTCCTAAATCCTTATTCCTGCTTTCTCCTCTCTCCTGCTTCAAACCTTGGGTAGCACCAAATCTACCTGCAAATGGCAGCACGTCCAGGCCCCAAATGACCCAACCAAGAGGAGCAATTATTTGCATCCTAATTGAAGGGCTTATCCTCACCTGATTAAAACAAGGTGTTTGTTAAACATCATTACTTGAGTTAAGATCTGCAAATAAAGATGAAGTATTGTTTTAAGAATTTGACTGCCATGAAACAATTGTTTTCTGATGGGATCTCTTAAAGAACAGTCCCAACCAGGATGGTCTTTCTGGCTTTTCTGCAGAAAAGGAAGGGAAAGAGATTTGACAAGTTCTCCCTATTCATATCAAAGTGAGCAAAATGCCAAGAGCAAGAGGTTTGGATACTTGCCTTTCTTTTTTTTTTTTTGAGACATATACTAAAAAAACAAAAAACCTTGTATTTTTTACTAAATTAAGCCACCAAAAAGGATGTATTTAAGCCTGAATGGCTTTACTTTCGTATAAACCATTGTTTATAACTCTGAATATATTTTTTGTTCTTAACTATTTTTCTGTCGAGTACAATGTGAAATTTAATGAAAAGAACCTGATTGTTAATCCAGGAGATTCCACCGTGCAGTAATCACATTTATATTGCTACACAGGTACAGGGAAACTAACGGCAGTATGAGATTTCCCTACTTGGTCTACCAAACGACCCCTCCACGTACACGATATATTTAAAATCTTCATACTAAAACTGCAGTGTTCCATGGCTTATGAAAAGGATTTGAAGTTCATTTCACAGTTTGTCCCGAATAAAAGTTACCCCAGCCAGGCAAAATTAACTCAAAAATATCTTCTTAGCATTCTAAGAACTTCTGCTAGTTTTCACATATTTATAAAAGCATTTTTCACTGCATAAGTAATCTTGACAATCATTTCTACAGATTAGGTCTAACAACCTGTGAATTTATTGCAGAAGGAATTTACTGCAAGGAATAATTAGTCTTCAGCACTGTTCATGCTTGTTCTCCGGCTGAAGACACCTTAAGACCATCTGGTTACTGCAAGATTTGGCACAGAAGAAAGAAATCTTACTGAAGAGAATTACAGCTGATTTCAGAATAGCTGTTGTACTACTACACATCATAAATAACAGTTGGGAAGACAGCAGAAAATTACTAACATCTTTAATTATTTTCTTTGTCAGCAGTGTGTACACATACACACTGACACACAAACACAGCCACGCAGACTTCAGCCCGATGCCTTGCAGGCTTGGAGTTAAACATGCAACTAACACTTGCAGGATTAATAGCTCAATCGTTAGATTTTAAGAATAAAAAAAAAAAAAAAAAAAAAAAAAGCATATTAACCAGCTACACACAACAACACAGCGACACATGAGACTCTTTAAGTGATATTCTAAGATCAAGCTCTTTGTGTGAATACCTGAGTTTAATTCCTTCTTATAACTCAAGGCATATCCACACACACCGTGGAGCTGCACATGGGGCTTATTGTTGGAGGGGGAGTTATCAACAGTATTTTTATTTCCCCCTAACGAAGGTTTTCTAATGCAACCTAAGACTGCCAAGGTTGTGAGGCATTTGAAACAGGAACCCGTTTCAAAAATTTCAACCAAATAATGGTGATAAAATTAGCGAGTCTTGGGAATGGAGTCTCCACGTACTATTTTAAAAGAAAATGAGCTGAGGGGAGGGGGCTAAACAAAGCAAAACAGATCGATGAGCAGAAAACCAAAAGCATACACGACTTGTTATTTAGCCAAATGTTTTGACCTGTTGGTGGGTGAGTAGAAGAGGCACAAGAATTACGTGGACAATTTGACTCTGTAACTTCACAATTCAATTTTACACCATACATTTAGATTTTTTTTTTTGTTTTAATTAAGCGTTTTAAGTTAGAATAATTAAGTTATCAGCTGCTGTACCATTTGAAATGAATTTTCAAACATGCTTAAAAAGTTTCTGGAATGTATCCAAAGCTGTGAGTACTGATTATTTTGAAGGCATTTGTACTGCAAGTCTTTCCTACTTGCTTGTGTTATATCTGAGGCCACACGATGCCTTCCATTGCAAAGTAGTAAAAATTCAGCTTTATTAAAGCATAGGAACAGTTTCTCCACGTAAAAATGAATGATGAGAAAGAATTTATCCTGTCTGAAGCAACAAGTAACAAAACAATGCAAAGGCAAATGTATGAAACTAAGAAGCATTAGTCTAGACACAGAACTACTAGCTTAAATATATGCCATCTTTTGTGGACCAGATTGCCTTCATACACACAGATGCGGACTAGCATGAAGAAATTTAGACATGCTTTCTCAATAAATTGGGGGAGAGGAAGGGGAGGGACCCTTCCACGGATGGCATTGCAGAGATAAGAAATTCTCAGTAAATTAATAAAGTCCACAAGAGAGACTACACAATAAACCATTCCTGCCACTGCCTTTAACGGCGCTCAGGGATGCGTGAATTTTGATAATGCGCTGAACAAAATTTCTGTTAATATTTGATATAGACCAATAAACTGTTTATTGGTTCACTACATGTATTTTAGCAATCACAACTTTATACATGAGAATATATGATTATTTGAAATGTCAGAACAACAGTAGCTGTATACGACGAAAAATTTCCTTTAGAGGCCATTCACTGGGCTCAAGCGCAATTTAACACTTAGGAAAGTTTACTTAAACCGCATAAATCACATGCAAGTTTTCCTCCTAGAAACAGCCGCGGGAAAGTGCAGCGGCTCATTTTATCTAAACGCACGCTTCAGCTTTTAAAATAATTAATAAGCGGGGCTCGCTGGACGGCAAAACCGAACCGCACGCAGCGCAGCGACTGACTCCCCGTGCTAATTCTCGGTCGCAGCTCCGCACGCAGGACCCCGCGCTGCCCCGGAGCCGCTCCGCGCCCGCGCTGCGCCAGCGCCGACCCCCGACGGGCTCCGGGGCTCCGCGCCCCCCGCCC
>WEKY01037951.1:747858-836804 GCA_013390045.1 Picathartes gymnocephalus | reverse complement strand
TTTTTTTTTTTTTTTGCCCTTCATGAGCGGATGGGAAATAATATCTTGGTTTGGGAGGAAATTATTTTGCCACCAGACTTTTTGAGCCCCTCTTCATTCATTTCAAGCATTGCCCGTTTTAACATTAACTTCCAGAGGCGCCGTATGCCAGTACAATACAGATCAGAAATATTGAGTGCATTACAAGTAGCAGGTTACACTTCAAAACACTTGGTTCACAGTGTTTGAGACCATTAATCATTTTTATTATTCTAAAGGACTGAAAGGGCTTAGAAACTTTGCCTAGGAAGCAGTATAGATTCTGAACAGCTGCACTATGACTCCTGCTCACATTAGGTTTTGGACAGACCATTGATTTTCAGTAAATGTTCTTGGCGGCCAGGAAGTGCTGAAACTGGCAAACTTTCTCTCACAAACTCTTTTTTTTTTTTTTTTTTGCTTCTGAAATGAAAAACATGCTGGTTATTCTGATTTAGATCATCAGTATGGCCCTGATTTACCACTACATCACACCCTCATAAAACTGGAGTATCAAGGGACTTCAGTTACAGGCCAGACAAAATCAAATCCACTGCAGGGAGCATATATACAATTTTTGCAAGGTTTTTTTTTTTTTTTGAGTCTGTGTTAATAGGCACTGTATATGTAAACTCCTGCATATGTAATTTCTTTGTTGTTGTGAAAATTGTCAGCAAGGAAGATACTCAATAAAATTTGGCTGTATGTGATTTCAGATTTTCAGAATAGACTGGAAAACATTGCACTTAGAGAAAAGTAGTGCATCCACAAACTAACAACGAGGTATTATCATTACCCATGCAATTGTGTCTCCACTAAAATGACATTTGATTTGGTCTCTTTATATTTTTACATACTTTGTTCTGCAAATGAATATACCAGACACTATACGGAGAGATGACAGGATACTTTATCCTGGGTTTCCTTCCTGGAAGTTACACTTTATAACTTGTAAACTGGAAAATACAACCTGCATTGTTCCCAAACCTGTGGAACTGTTTAGGTAGAAAGGCGTCTAGAGCTAGCTACATTTTTAAGACAAAATAGGACTATAGTTTGTATAGTTTGTACTTGAATGTTGGACCTTTATGCATAAGAAAATCTCAATTCAATAATTAAAAAACAAGTCTGTCTGAAAATGGCATTCTAATTAAATCTTATGAAGATTTTAGAGACAAAGGGGTAAATAAACACCATTTATGTCCCCTAAGCAAAACAATATCACTCTTTCTTTTTTTAAAACATTTTAATTTCTCTTTTCATGCTTCTTACAAGCTGTATTGGTTTGGTTGGGGTTTTTTTTGTAGAGAGAGAGAAAGTTAGGAAATTGGAAACCCTCCTGCCCTGCCAGCAGAGGTGGAAAACAAAAATGTTCAGTTGCCAAAAGCTCAAATTATGTTCTGAACGGATGCAGTATAAAGCAGCAATATTTTGATATTTTCAGTTGGACCATTTAGAATGGAAATAGAGTTATATCATATTTGAAATCCATTCTGGAAACAGAAAGCTGCAGTCTTTGTAATTGGATTTTTTTTTGAAAAAGGTTCTTATGAAGAGCACTTAGAAAAAAGAAGTATTGTAGGTGGATTAGTTAGGGGTACTGCAGGCAGAGAAATAGAAACATTTTCTGTATTTGAAATTTGCAGTTCTATAGAAATCTTCATGTGGCAAAGCCTGGGGGAAAAAAATTCAAATGGAGCATCTGATGTGATTGGTCAAATATCCAATATAAAAAAGGCTCCTCTTTCCATGCCCAGTAAAAATAAATTTACTGTTTGTGGGTTTTTGTTTCTGAAGTCAGGCCATTACACACACAGATCTCTTTTCTTTCTTTTTCTTTTTTGGTTGTTTTTTTTTTGTTTGTTTGTTGGTTTGGTTTGGTTTTTTGAGAGTTTTCTTTTTCAGATTTTTGTTTGTTTTGGTTTGGTTTTTTGTTTGTTTGTTTTTGAGACAGAGTAAGTTCCTAGTTTTCATTGCTTTCATAAACTCAAACCAACTCATGCTGAATGAGACAAATGAGATATCTCAAACTCTGTAACATTTAAAATCTCATGATTCTTGGGTGAGTGTCACAGTGTGAGTGTGGAGGCAGCACTGCTGTGATTTAGTGCACACAGGGCTGGCACAGCTGCCCAGGGTATCAGACAATGAGCCCACTCGGGCTTTATTTATAGAGACCCACACGCTTTTCATCTCCCTTTGGTATTTTTATTTCAGCAACATTTGAGATCCCAGCCTTCCTCCACTTTCACATGAGAAAATAGTGCCTCTCCTGACTAGCTGAGATTTTAAGACAGGCAGAAGAGGGGAGAAGGAAGAAAAGGGTTCCCTCATTCCATCAGCTCAGCTCCAGGTTCCCAACAGGAAAACTGGGATACAGAGCCTTGCCCATTTTGAACTGTGGTTTTTGTGTTTTGCTTAGGATTTTTTAAAGGCAGTCATGCTTTGGGATTGCACAGAAAACCAATTTGCTGCACAGTGCCACTTAGAAAGTGAACTCGTGTCTGGACAATTTTCCACCAGAGCCTGTCCAACTTCCCAAACTGCTTTCTTTTGTTGCTTTTGGGATGAACTTGACTTTCATCGCAGAGAGCCCTCTCCTTTGTTTTCAAAGGCTTTTCCTGCCAAGCCAAGGAACTGTATTTCTCAAGCACAGTCCTCTGAAGGCACTGAAGCATGTTAAATACAGAAGAGTAATTTGTTCCCTCAGGCTGTATATGTCTTGTATTAAAAATTACAAGATGTGAATCTGTGGCGGTGCTGGGAGCGCACACTGCATTTGTTGTATGGTGAGAAGAGAACTGGTTATGGCTAATCTTGTTCATTCATTGAAGATAAGAGAGGCACTGCCGTTTCTGCTTTTTTGTTTTCTTGGTCTGGATCAAATCCCCATCTGTCCATCAATGTGAACAATTGTGTCTGAGTCAAGAGTGCTTTGATTAAAAATGATATGGTTGGGAACACCCATTTTACTGAGAAGAAATGAACAAGGAAATGGCCCTTGTGTGTGAGCTGTTGGGGAGTGACTGTCTGCTCAGCTCACAGGCCAGTCAAAATATGCTCTCCAGCAGGGAAATTAATATATAGACCAGCTTCAATAGATGGAGATTTAAGGGCAGGAGACTGATGTTGTTTTAAAATTCTTTTGGGTTGGAACTTAAATCCATTCTTAATGAGGTCATGGTAGAAAATTAATTTATTTTCTATCTTCCAAATAATATCTTCTTTATTAAACAAGAAGATTGGAGAGATTTTTTTTCCCAATAATTATTTTTATGTATGCTCAAAAATGTCCGAAAGCTCTGGCCCTTTTCATTTCCTGAAGATGATCATGTGATAACCTTATGTGGACCACATGAATGTGTTAATCTCATATTCCTAAGTGTTATGGAGAGCTGAGAAACCTCCATTCTTTGGATTTCCTCTGTATGGGATGTCAAGAATGATATGAAAGGAGTGGTTTTGTAGTGAAAATACAAAACTGCTGAGTAACAGCAACATGAGTATAGAGGGACCTGGTTTGGACCAATATCCAGTGGAAGTGGTGGAAACTCCATCATTCAAAACATCAAAGTCTTGTGATTGTTGAGAGTCTCACAATACCCAGTGTTTTTCTTAAATCTCCAGCTTCTGGAATCAATGAATTTGTCAGCATTTCCATGTATTTTACATAAGCAAGCACACAGATGAGCTACTAGTGTTGCTACTTGTGGAGAAAAGCTCAGAAATGGGACTCTGAAAGATTCAAATAATAAAATACAAGGAAGTAACAGTTCCTGATTTGGCAGATCTGGCAGATCTTTATATTTTGAATCTGCAAGTTTGCCCATACCTCAGAAAATAAAAGCAGTGGCCTGCCAAGTATCCACAATAAAGACATGTCAGTGGTAAGAGGTGGTGTGGGCATCCTGGGATCCTGGCATCCTCCAGGGATTCCCTGCTCATCCTTGGCCTGTGGCTCTTTGGAATCACACAGGTGTTGGGTGGGTGTTTTATGGAGTGGCTGCAAGGCAGGGAAGGGGTAAAATGTGAGAACTTAACCAGTAACGAACTGCTGGGATTCACATCTGGGGCTTGACTTTGTGTCTGTCCTGAGCAGGATAAGAAAGTCACTATGTATCTAAAACACTGGCTTTAGGAGTGATTTCCATGTTCAGTTTCCTGCATGAAGTGCGAAAGTTCTTCCTCATCAAAAAATGCATTTATTTAGCAACAGAGGACTTGCCAATACACCCTGAAGGAATGGATAACTCTTCAGTGGCAGAGTCACAGCTGACCCAGGGGAAGAACAGAGGTGACTGATGACAATGGGAGCCTCTTGACACAGGTGGTGTCTGATAGCTCCTCCCTGTGTGCAAGCAGGTAACACTTCATCACCTGTGTGAGTCTCATCTGCATTTTGGAAGGAAATGAATGGAAGGCAAGGCAGATACTTCAGGTAAGAGTGACTTGATGGAAGTGGTGTTATAATAATGCTGAGATCACTCTACTGTGGTCAGGAAACTGTTTCTCTGTTCGTCAGCTCCAGGAAAATCTCCATGTGCCTCACTGCTGCAGACCCCACGGTCACAGATAACACCCAGCATGGTGTAATGCAGCTCTGCTACTGCAAGGGCTTTCCAAGTGGCTGCAGAGATGCTTGGAGCTCAATTTACACAAAACCTTCTCCAAAATCCATTCAGGGTGGGCCACCACAAGGCACCATTAACTCTCTGCCAGCTGTGCAAAGCACCACTTTTGCACTGAAATCAAAGGGTGGGTCCTGCCAGAGCATTTCATTAAAATTAAAACGCACTTGCAGGTAGATTTCTAAAATTTCACCTTCCAAAGGGTCTGAGCTAGTCCTCCTGGGATACAAAGAAGTGATTCCCAAAGCTATTTCTAACTTGCTGCTTAGCTGCTTAAGGCATCACATGGCAACCGCTGCCTGCACTAAATGGAAAAGAGCATTCTTTACATGCAGACACAGTTTAATGTCTTTGCCAAAGTTTTTTTCACCTCCTCTGCTACCCTGAGCCATCACCTGCTAGTGCTTGTGGCGTGCAAATTGGAGAGTTTTCTTTATGAGTTGCACATAAAATCCACACCTTTGGTCATGCATGAGAAACTGCTGAAAGAGCCTGATACAGCCCTGAACGTGTTCCCTGTTTTATGGACAGGACCCGAAGGTTGTTTGCTTTTCAGAACTGCACCATGTGTCATTCCTGACCCTGCTGGCACCCACAGATACTAAATGACACACTCTTGGCAGGGGACACAGCTGGCTAATTATGCATGCAGTTTACCTACAGACTGGCTTTAAAAGGAGCCCAATTAAATGATCCAAGGGGTCAGAAGAAAAATGAAGGCATTGCTAGAGGAGTGAAACCTTTTCTACCTCCTGAGGCAAAACCTACTACTTTCACAGTGATCAGGGGAAAAACAAAGCAGAGCAGATGTTTTCCCTTTAACAAAAAGCCTGTTTTGGTTTATTAGTTTTGATCATTATCACACTTGACATTAATTTTTGATATTATAAAAGAGGGATTCTCATGCTATTTGAATACTATTTTAATAGTGATCTTTTTCTTCTTCAATAACTGTCAGCTTCCATGGGGTTATTTTTATAGAACTGTTAGTTTGGGTGAGCAAAGATAACAGAACCTTTCTGTTCTTCTCTGTCTTGGTTGTTGAGAGTTTTTCTAGTTGGGCTGGTATAACGCTAATGTCATTTGTGGGACAGAATGGGCTTTCCAAATTAGTCTGTCTTCTACTTAAAAAGACATTTCAAAATCAAAGTTATCTGCCCAACAAAGGGAAAAAGCACTTGTCACAACTTTTCACAAATCTGAACAGTCTTCTTGAGTTTTCAGATGATCCACCAAGGGACTTACCATGGGCTGCTGCCAGGAACACAATGCTGAGAGCAGTGCCGGTGCCCCGGAGTTTGCAAAAGCCCAGGCACAGTTTGTGGTCCCAGCTCTGCAGGTCAGTGATCACCAGGCAGTGCAGGAGCAGCTCATGGGTGTTTCCAACTTTAAAGCATTTGCCATCTCAATTTTGCTCCACAGCAGTGATGAGTTTTCTCTGGAGGCATGCCCAGCCCTTTTGGGGAATATACCTCTTGCAAAATAGGACATGAACTTGAGTTTCCTTGATTAAATCTTGTGGTATGCACACTTTGAGAGTTGCCCAGCAAATGCCTCCTGCATTTGACAGCACGGATCCAAAGATACCTCACGCTGCTGCTGTCTGGGCAAACTGTTTTTCCTTCTGCTGCCTATAAAATAGCTGGAAAGTCTTCTTGGGGGAGAAAAATTTCTGGAAACTCTAAAGTGAGCTGAATTCCCCAAGTCATTACACTTGGTTAGTGTCTTTCACAACACTGCTAAGCCCTGGGTAATGGTATGCATAACCCCGAAAAGCAGAAACAGAAAGACAGGAAATTATGGCTGAACTGGTGTTTTTCTTAGGGCGTTTGTGCTCACTGTTGGAACAACCAGTGCCAGATATTGTGAAACACAGTGAGAAGCCCCTTTTCAGCTAAGTTTCTGTTTAAAATTCAGACAGATTATAGTGAGATATGAAAATCTCCAGAAGAGGTATTCTGTAAAGGCAGGAAGCTGCTTCAAGAAGTGTCACTGCCTCTCTGGGAGTCTTGGGTATACCCAGGTCACGGACCCTGCAAGTCAGGTGCTGCTAATCACACAGCTCCAGCATCACAGGGAGGTTCCCTCACTGGTGGAAGGAAAGGTCAGTTGATGCTTAAAACAATTGTGATGTGCTCTTTGAACTTTTGGGGGTTTAGACTGTCCTCATAACTGTGATGATGTTCAGTGCACTTCATATATTTCAAATAAAGTCACATCTCATTATCTAGAGCCATACCATTAGGGCTGGTGCTTTCAAAAGAACTCCAAACCCTATAATATTTGGGCAAAAGCTCTGTGCATTCCAGTGGGTGCTCTCTGGTTATCTCTGTCTTGTGGGCCCCTCTTAAAAAATGCACATTGTGTGAGGCAATTCACAAAAATGCCAGTCTCATTGACAAGCTTCAGTACTATGAATGTGCAGCTGTCCTGTTACAGGACACCCAGAAGGTCTGATAAGCCCCTTGCTCATGTCTGATGCAGAGTGCAGAGTTTAAAACAGCTGAGTCACCTGCAAACAGCTTTCCTGAGGGATTTAAAGCACAGTGGAGCAATATTTGTTGAAAGCCATGTTAAAGACTGTATGATCTCTGCCCTTGGCCAGCCTGGTTTCTCCCCACACCCTCTCCCCACCTGGACCTTTGCAGCCGGTGTGACTGGCCAGCCAAAGCCTTGTTTTCTGCAGGTTATTCAGGGCAGGGAACAGCCACTGCTTTGGAGGAGGGAAGCAGCAGCCGCAGGAGCAGCCCCTAAACCTTCAAAAGGGGTGAAAAAAATCAAGTGCAGTTGTTGGGCAATCACAGGGAAGGAGTAGAAGCAAGGACAGCAAAACCTTTCCAAGTACATCTTGACGAACATGAGCTTGCAGCCTTAAACCCTCCCCAATTAAAAGTGACTTCTTCCAAATTTTGACAGAGGAATGATGGAGTCTCATTGTACCATTTGGCTCCAATGACTTTTCAAGGTCCTGATGTATCAGCTCAATATTTTCATTAGAAAACAGAGGAGTGCTGTGTGGCCTGAGGAGCTGTGCAGACGAATACCTGAGAGGAGTTTTGCCCACACCATAAGGAACAGATCAGGCCTTGCTCACGAGTGTTGTTCATTTACACCTTGCATCACACACAGCCCAGTGCCTTCCTCTCAGCTTCCTGCTAAATCCAGACAATGAGCCCAATTCACCACTGCATTCCTTTATTTTTACCTCAGGATAATTCCTTTTAAATCAGAGGACAGACTGGGCTAAGCCAGTGGTTTTTGTGCCAAAGAAATCAGTGCTACAAGGCTTTGAGCTTCCTGACCTGCTGTTTTGCTTTAACCTTCACTTTGGGGTTTTTTATCCTAGTTGGGGATCTTGATGGGTTCATAGTGGTTGGAGACTCCTCTGTTGTCTCAAGAGAGGCAGTTAGGTGCTAGAATTAAATACTCAATGACAGATTTTTCATAGCATGGGAAGAGCAAAACAAAACAGCTGTCTGCAGAAACCTGAAGGAGCAGGAACTAGACTGCTCTTTAAAAATAAACTTGGCATTGGAGATGGTGACTGAGATAAAGTCATAGCCAAAAATGGTGAATATTTAGGATGCTCAAAAATATTCCTATGTTAGTGGTTTGCAAATGTGGGAACAATATATTCAAGCTTTATTTTCTTTAGCATGTTCTTTGGCTTGAAGTGAAGTTCAACATTCAAAATGACCATGTAATAATGGAACCATTTCAGTAAATCTCCTGTTTTTCTCTATTCAGTCAGATCCACTGCCTCTAGTGCCAAAAATAAGTTTTTACTGACTTTTACTTTTGTTAGCCTGAAAGAACCAAAACCAATGGAGAATCAGCAAACTGAGATTTAATGATACACATCCAAGTTCACTGAATTTGCCTGTTTAAACTCATTAAGGAAGTGGGCTACCATAAATATTGCTGAGATTCTAATTTAACCAATAAAATGATGCACAATGAAGGTACAGGGCTGAAGGAACTCACACAAACAAACCAGACTTTGGTCTTGGTAATACAAATCCTATTACAGTATTTACTTGTATATTACATATGTTTTTATATGGAAATCAAAGTGAGAAGGAGTAAATACTCCATGATGGTGTTTTTAGAGCCAAACAGAACCAAACTGGTTCTGCCTCCACTGCCACACTGATGGGTTCTTGTGTGCACATCCCACAGGAAGTGAAAATTAACTAAAAATTTGTCTTCCCCACCAAAGTGTTTCAGCCTTGGCCCAGGCTGGGCTGCTCCACATGTGAGGGAACACGGTGTGTTTGTCCCCAGGTCTGATGTGGGATGGCAGGAGAAGGGACAATCAGGAATATACACCAGGGGGTGCTTTCTCTGCCATAGCCAAGAGTGAATTACAAGAACACTGTTTGCCAGTGCCGCTATGTACACATCAGTGAGTGATAACTTTGGTCACTGCCTGATGTGTGACAGGGGCTGTGCAGGGGTCCGTGACCATCTTCATGGACGAGTGAGGCAGGATGAATGTGTGAGAATAAAATTTCTGCAATTGTGACTCCATTTTTGCATGAACATAACAGAAGTCCAGGCTATTTCAGCAGCCTATAGGGTCTGTTTGGGGGGACACATCCCAAAGCCTGCTTTGACAGTCTTTATGCAGACAGCTTTGACTGTTTGTGCGTTGGGGATGTTGCCTCCATATTGAGAAAGAGCTGAGAAGACTCCAGTTACAGCTCTGTATTTAATTTCCCAGGACCCTGCAGGAAGGTTTCCCAGTTTGTATGTGTGAGAGAGTGTCTACTCTGGCCATCACTCAGCTGCAGACTGAGGCCCAAATCCAGAGGTTAAGCTTAGCTTAAACTGTTGTAGTCATCTCATTTGCGTGTCTAAAGCATCTGTTCCTGTCTTTGCTCGGTTTTCATGGCAACACGAGAATGGGTCACAGGTACACAAATCTTTCAGCTGAGAGCTACTTGGTTTGGAGGCTTTGACAGAATGCGAAACCAGATTAGTTTCACGTAATATCAAGTTTTCTTACTGGTATTCTCTGTGAGTGCATTTATCAGGGAAGCTGCAAAAAGCTGGGAAGCTGCTCCACAGGAACTTTGAAGCAAAGCTGAGATCGAAGGTACTTCTAAATGCCAGAGCTGGAAAGTGAAATGGATGCCTGTTTGTATCTATTTCACATGTATATCTACTTTCTCAGCTATAGTGTAACTAAGAGAAAAGTGTCAGGGCTATTATACACTGCCTAGTCAAACCTACGTGCACTTCCACTGAAGTCATTAAGGTATGCACAAAACTTGGTTATATTACTTTACTCAAAATATGTTGAGATTTTTCATTCAAGCACTCAAAAACTAGAATAGTTAAGAATTAATGTTGTAACTTTAATGCAGACTATTTTTTTTCCCTGTGTTTGATTCAGTTAAATCATAACTGCACCATCCTCTCCTGCTTCATCCACTGGGTGCTCACTGGCTATTCAGGACTTTTTATCCTCTTTTAATACATGGTCCCTGATATTTTGCACTGCACATTATTCCAATGCTGCTGGAATATGAAAGTTAATTTAGTTTTGTACATTTCCATGGTGGTATCACCATTATATCTGAATGCTTCTCAAAATCAATTACTTCACCTTTGCATCAATGCTGCAGTAGTCAAACCTATTATTAGCCCCCTCTCACAGCTAAGCAGAGAAGACAGCTACTCAGCTTCCACAAGCCTCTGGTGAGTGTTTGCAGACCAGCAATTCTGAACTGCATGTGTTAGACACAGACAGAGCTGTAGTCACACTGGGGACTGCACAACATCCAGGCATCACATGCACTCCCACATCACCAAATGTCAAGCCCTTGCTGAAAAGACAGGAGGAGGCAAAAACTTCTCAGTGAAATGTGTGCAAGGTTGTTATTTTTACAGTGTTTCTAAACTTCAGAGACATCATCCAGGTGGGCCAGGATGTCAGGATCTGAATAGCACCAGTTGGAGCTTCCTAATGTGATGAAAAGCTTACACAGACCCTCGGCTCCTTCTCCTGCTTGATTCCTTCTGGCTTGTGACTAGAAGAGCCTTAATTAGCTCTTGAACATGTCCTTAAACAGCAGGTGGAGTTTATTCCCATAGTTTCTTTGTGTATTTCTTTTTCCCTGAGGACAAAAGGAAACAGTTCTGTCTCAGAGGATCCCCCAGCTGGCACTACTTGTGGATGATGCCCCATCTGTTTTTGCTGCTGCTGAAAACATGCAGGTCAGTGCTGACAAACACAGCTCGTGCTCTGCAGTCTGAGGGAAAAGCTGGCCTGAGTGTCTGGGTGCAATCTCTTTGCACTGCTCTGACAGGGGTGTATCACCACTTGGGTGGCAGCCAGTTACACACCACATCTGTGAAATCTGGGGGCTGCCTGGCTGAGCACTGCCGGCATTATATCATGTCCAAACTATTTGTGCATGGGAACTGATGGTGATACTTCCAGTTAAAAAAAAGAAAAAAAAAAAAAGCCTTTTCTGAAGCTACGTGCAATAGCTAGATTGTAAATGTCTGGAGAGTAGTTAAAAATTTCTGTATGTATGTGCATGAGTCTCTTAATATCAGGGAGATTTATGACTTTTCAAATAATGTTAACACTATAGCATGCAAGTTACACATGAATTAGCTACAATAAATAATAAAATAAAATGTTAAGTGGCCTATTAAATCTTCTTCTTATTCCAGTCTTTAAATGTTTCATGTAGCACTTTCTCTATGTGGGGGCTTTCTACCATCCATGAGAGCATTAGTTCACTAATCAAGCATTAGTATTAATCAGAGATATTCAGTCCCTTTCTGAACATGTCTAGAGGACTGAGGAGCCAAGATGCTGGCAGATATATATGCTTTATTTGTAAAGTCATATATAGGTCTTACAGACCTTACACAGCAATGGATAAGGAGTTATAAAAAAAAAATTTTAAGGTAGATGAAGTTATATAGATCTGAGCAAATTGGAGTGTCAAACCAAGCTACATCCTCCCTTAGCAATGGAACTTCTGCTTTCTGGCAACTCAGATACCTGGGTTTTTAAAGATAATCTTGTATATCTATTTTCCCCTCTTTTGCCTTTGTGACCTTGCATGGGTGACACAGGTTTTGAGAGAGATTTGAGTCTTGCTGACATGGTGATTCTGGGAGTGAGACAGTATTCTATCAGGTTTCCCTATAAACCCCAGACTTACCTTCCTAACAGACATTTCTCATGCTTGGCTGATAGGAAAGGGACCATATTATTAATAAGTGAACTACTACGGATATAATATAATAATGTCTGCAGTAAATTAACTGAGATGGGAAGGCACCTGTGTTACCCCCTTGCTGCAGGGCAGTGCTCAGAGGTGAGCACAGGCACGGGGGAACATTCGCCGCGCTGGAACAAAGACACGGTTGACCCCTGACATCACTTAAAGCTACTTGATGCCAAGGACTTCCTCACTTTTTACGGATATTGAAACAAATAAGTCATGGAAATGCTGACTGACCCCAGCCATATGGGAGCAGAGAGATTAGCTGCTAATATGGAAAGTTACCTGGCCAGCGCTGAGATCAGTCACAGGAGAAGGGGAGATCAGAGGAAGGGCTGCTGAAGCCGTGAGGTAATGTGGCTGCTGGGGAAGAGGGGCTGGAGCTGGGACCCACTGGAAGAGAAGAGGTGAAGGATTTTTCTCTGCTGAAGCCAAAAGTGTACGTCATCATGTGGCTGACTGAGAGAGCTGCCTTTTCTAGAACGTGCTTGATCCAATGGGAATAACGAGCATGGGGAAGTTACTGCGAAGTGCACAGGAGGAAAAGCAGTAAATCAAGGACAAGAACAAAGCTGGGAAGCCTCTGCCCAGTCCTGAGCAAAATACAAGCAAGAACAGGGAGTCGGGGAATAGGAAAGGGTCTGCAGGGCTCATTGCAGGAGAGTTGGAGAGAAGACATACAGAGCAGTGTGGGGCAGGGACACTGCTGCTGACAGGGGTTAAAGAACAAAACTGGGCCATTAAACCGTGGGACTATATAAATAAACTGCAGTCTTTGTAGCAACTTGATCACATGGGTTAATTAGATGATACCAGCCTTTATTTAAATACGCATCCCACTGAAACCCAACAGGAAAACTTCACAGTTGTTCTCGCAGCACAAAGGGAGATGATACAGTCTCACTAAAGATTATTTGGAGCTGAATTTACACTTGCCCTGAGCATAAGATTAAAACCCTCACTAAAGCTATTTAATTGATTGAGATGTGTTGAACTTAATAAACATCAAAAGGGAAAAAAGTGTTAAACCAAATTATGGATGTTTCATTGTAAAGAGAGTCAGCCAGTCCATATCTGAAATGTGTAGACTTTAATTTTAGCAAATGACCATTAGTATATATTGCCTTGGAAAAGAATAAAAATGCAGTTGCTAGGAGCATCAAAGCTTTAGAGATCCATAGAACTGGAAAGGCCAGAAAAAATGGACAGAAGGAAAAAATAAGAAGGCTGAAATCAGATTTTACCTTTCTCACTTGGGATAATCATGACGTAATCCTGCTGAACTGACTGAGAATATTCTGCATGAAGGAATACTCAACATGGGAAGATGTTCTTGCTGAAAGGGAGCAAAGGAAACATGCACACACTGGTGAAGGGTTGTGGCACGCAGACTTAAATCCAGGAAATGAGGAGTTAGCATGGAGCAATTCACATGAAAGTTCAGAAAACCTATTGTGCAGGATAATATACTGCGAGGGGTCATTCCTACACTTGTTGGGAATTATTTTAAGACATAAAGAGACCATGTCTACATTTCTGTCTGTCTGTCTACCCGTAGCAAGACTTCTGGTGAAATCAGATATCAGGATTTTTATAGACAGATTAAATGATGTTGAATTTCCTTTCCAAAATATGAAAATTGCTAATTTTTAAAAAATTAATCTTTGCCCTGGGATTTCTTGGAGAATTCATGGTGGATCACTGTGAAGTGAACTATTTAGGTCCCATAAATTAGACCCATAGAGGAAACTGGTAAAGGACAGAAGTGGAACTAAAAATTTTTTTCTTTCATTTTCTTCCCTTATTTTCTTTTTTTTCCCTTTTTCTTAAATAATATTTTCTTGATTCTTTGCTATTTAGTTATGATAATTCATGTTGTTTTATATAATTTTCATTCTGAATACTGATTTACACGATTAGAATATAATGTGTGCATTATGTTAAGTTGTTGGCAGTTATGGAAATTTGTCACCCTTAGAGCTGCCTTCTGCTTCCATTCTTGTCACTTTGGTGGCTGAAATTTCTTTCAGTGTCATAAAATTTAAGGTTGTAAAATTCATATTGTAACTTTAACAGCCACATCTGTTTTAAACATTTTTGTTTTAAGAACTCAATGAGAATTTAATGACAAGGCAATAAAGGGAAAAGTTGAAGGAAATTATCACAGATTTGTAAAGCCATAAGATATGTTTCTGCACTTCTGTGGCCCATCAAATCACAAAGAAACAGCCCAATTGCTTTTATTATAGCAATTCTGCTCTTAAAGCATTTCATCGTTTGATGTATTAGCAAGAATTAACATTTCATTTACATCAGTATTAATAATGACAATTATACCCAGGTGCAGGATATTGTCATTAACATACAGACACCCACAGCATGTTAAGAGAAAAAAAATTACCTACAGTTCTGCCACTGTGCCTGACAGTAATAAATGATAAATTATAACATATTTTGTGTGCCACCAAATTAATCTACAGGACCAAAAATGTAACAAAAATCACTTTTTCCTTCAGTGTCTTGCTATAGATCCAACTTTTCTAATGGTGTAAGTCAGGGTAATGTGGCTTTTTGTTGCTACCTATCCATACAGCAGAACCCAAAGGTGCTGGAAGTGGGAGGGATCTCTGGACATCCAGCCCCAGCTCAAAACAGGGTCAACCAGAGCAGGTTTCTCAAGGCCACGTCCAGCCAGGTTTTAGATATCAGCACAACCTCCCCAGGCAACCTGATCCAGTGCCTGACCACTCTCACCATAGAAAAAGTTTTTCATTTTGTTTAAATGGTATTTTTTGTGTTTATTTCTGTGCCTATTGCCGCTTGTCCTGCCACTGGGTATCACTGAGCCATCTTCTCATCCAGTTCCCACCAGATATTTGTACACGTTACTAAGGCACCCCAGAGGCTTCTCCAGGCTGAACAGTCCTGGCTCTAAGCTTCTCTTCACATGTCAGATGCTCCAGTCCCTTAATCACTTTTCTTGCTCTTTGCTGGACTCACTCCACTCCATGTCTCTGTTGTATTGGGGAGCCCAGAAACATTTAATAACAGCCCATTAGAAATTATGAACTTAATCTGATGTGTAGTACCTCTGACACTACATCTCCTGGTCCTCCTCTGCCTCTCCTTCTGGCCCTTCTCAGTCTGATCTCTGTCTCTGCTGATAAACGAAGACCAAATGGAAAGCTGTAAAAATCTGTCCTGCAAATCCCTTAATGTTGCATGTAATGTTTATGAAATCGGAGTCACATAAACATTTATGTAAATCAATTAGGAGCGAGCAGCCAGGATTCAGGATTGCTTTCAGTATCACTTTCCTACTGAAAACCCTTCTAGGCAGACCTGGTTAACCCAGTCAATATGTTACAAGCTGTCTCTGTGCCATCTTTTATATATGTTTGCAAAACTCATTATGACAGAGGAAAGGAAGGGGTTTGAAAGAAGAAATTCAATGACCAGAAGCATTTCAGCAACCTATCTTGCCAAATATAATTGCTACCGTGGCCAGACTCTTGGCATCTGGTTGTGGCTCAGTTGTTATGTCTGTCACTCCTGCTGTATTTAATAAAGCATTTATAAAGAACCCTTTTTTAGATAAGACTTCGCAAAGAAACACAGGCTCTATCTCACTGGCAACTATTTCAGATAAAGTGATTTACAAAGTATTTGCAAGTGAGTTGTTGCTTCTGGACTTCAGAGCTCACCACCAGTGCAAAAGTTAAAAAGTGCGTTGAAAACAGGTCCACTCAGGGCAGATTTAAAGTTGCTTCCTACAGTAGGTCGAAGATAAGAAAAATAGTAGCACTATAGGTTTAAAATGTAATTTGATTCTTAGAGGGGCAGGAGTGAGCTCAAAGGAGTCTCTGTTAACACTGGTAAGTGATGCAGAAAGTTATCACAGTACAGGGGCAGCATGCTCAGAGCTGGGGAGTTTTCTTGCTCGATCATTTTGAGATTCCCTTTTTCAGTTCATAGCTGTGCCACAAAGCAAATGCATAAGGAATGCATATCCCACCAGTTCTTTTTAATTGCTCCACAGAACTTACGTATAGACAGGATATGACTTTCCATTGGCAAATTGACATATGTTTCTGTAATTTGTCTGTTTTGTCTGCAAAATTCCACAGACAAAGTTAAAAGCATCTGCTGCAAATTTGATCCTAGCAGCCCTGCTTGGATACAGAAAGGTGCTAATAACTTGCCAAAATTTATGGAGTCTAACACTCCAGTCTAACTCCGACAGACTCTCCGAAGTCTTCAGCTGAGAAAAAACTTTCAAAATTAATTTTTTCCATTATAGACTTGACTTCTGTATGGTAATTTATGTCATTTGTATAAGTTCACTGATGGCACACAAACCAGGTAATTACTTTTAATGCAAGAGTGCACCTAATTTGTTGGCTATATGCACAGATTCCCGTTTACTTGTGCAGTATTAAGCATATCTCACACAGGAACTTCCCGTACTCATAATTGACTTTCTCTGTTATTTTTGGAAGATCTGGATAGATAGACAATAAAAGAACACAACTTACAATAGAAAGTTTTATCCCAATCCAACAACAACCTTAGTCTTTATTTTCTATGAAATCACAGGTCAAAATTTGCACAATAGCAGGTCAGCTGAATTGCCAGAGAAAAATTTGGGATAATCAACTAAATTTGTGCAGGATATTGGATCTGCTCCATTTCTCAGGAAAAGTGTTCTGAGATCACAGTGGAGACAGTAATTTAGTTACATGACTTGTAGTATATAATTTTGTCATCTATAGTACATCAGTGTCGTATTTAATAAAATTGAAAGCACACTAAATACTTCTGCCTGATTATTAAATTATTCTTCAGTGTTCGTCATGAACAAAATAAAAGATGTACAGAAAACATTACTTTTTCCAGTTATTGCTAGTGCTGTTTTTCATCCTCAGAAGGCCTGGAAGGATGCCTGCTGCATTTTAGGGTTGAAAAAGTGAAAACATAAATGCTTTTCCTTGATTTCAATGAAATTTGAGGCATTCAAAATAATTATTTTTTGTTTATTTGTTGATAAAATAAATACTCCAAAGGCCATTCTTTCTTTCTTTCTTTCACTGGCATTCATAATTATCTCCCAACTTTGATGATTTTATTATAGCTTGAAACTGAGATTGAATTTTTTTGAATTTAAAACAAACCCCCACCACCACCAAAAAAAAGCACCAGAAAATTGCAGGAAGAAAACAAAACACTGAATTTTGTTGCATTTTTGACCGTGACAGTAGGTTTCATGCAATATTAATGAGAGAAGAATTCGGGTCTGAAGATGTAATTTGGTTTCTTATTTCTCTTTTCTGTCACTTCCACTGAAGAAACAGACTTACAATACGTCTTTGCTTGCTTAATGCTATTGCTAATTGCCCAGATGGGACTCTGAGAGACCATTAAGTGTCTATTGATTGCAATCAGCTTGCCTATGACAGATGAAGTTGACTCTGGTGGGATTTTTCTTTTTTTTTTCCCCCCTGTCTGGTGCTGTAAACTGAGGTCTTTATGCTCCTGCTGACCGTGACTTTCCTGTATTGACTTTCCTGGCTTTTTCCAACTTTCCATGGAACTTTTTGCTGTTCAGAGACATGGCAAGTGCTGTTCTGGGTGCGGGGTGCACCTGTCCCTGTGGCTATTTAATTCTGGAGCATTTGTGCTGTTTGCTTTGCTAATTTTTGCTGTTGCTGGGCTTCAACAGTTGAGAAATTGGATGTGTTGGAAATAGTTATGTGGGAGGGATTGTTCGCCTGGGGCTCTGCACCTGTACATTTCCACACCACCAAAACAGGATTCAGGTCTGCTCTGCGGTCACTGTTTAGTAGGTTAAATGACATTTAACGTTTTTCTCAAGAGTCATGACTGTGGATGAAGGTTTGCCAGTCCAGTTTAGTTGTTAGCTAATGTGAATTTGAAATTGCTTACATCCATGTTCTGCCTGAAAAGTGTGTCATGCTATCACTGCCCCCAAAGAAGGGTGAAAGGTCTGCTCAACCTCCCTCTGGATGGAAACCTAAATCTCTGGTAGGGTTTAGAACATTGTCCAACAGCTAAAGTAATTGCTGAGTTAAAAATAAAAGATGTCCACAAATAAAGAGGAAGAAGGAGCTGTGGAAATGTACACTTTCAAGAGCAGAGGGGGTGATAGGACTGAGTGGAAAAGAAAAACAAGAAACACTGTGTAGGAGGAACAGACACACGGGAAAAAAAAAGAAAAAATAAAATTATCCCCTGGAAATTAAAACAAAAATGATAAAAGGAAGTCTAGAGTTATGAAATGAGTAAAAACAAGTGTGGTAAGGGAAATGGGGAAAGGAGGTGCACCCCAGTAGCCCTGTGCCTCCTTTGGGCAGGCTCTGCCAGCTTCCTGCAGTGGTCACTGCCTGGGAGAGATTTCGGCCTGGGGCAGGGAAGGTCTGGAGCCCAGCAGGACAGGTGAAAACAGGGCTCTGTGGTCTGCAAGGTAATAATTGTGGCACCTGCAGGAAATGCTGCTCCATAATGCCAGGCCAATGAAATGTCCATAACTGGCAGGTTCTGCTGATCATTCATGCTCTGACCACTGTCACATAAAGTCACTGGCATCAGGTTTTGTTCCTTCCCCCTGTTCACAACTGTTACTTTTTGTTTGGTGATCCTGAACAAGCCTCATGTAAACCTCATCCCTTCCTTGCTATTTCCTCAAGAGAGACAACTGGTTGCCCTGCAGCCTCTTGTTTTCAATGCAGTTGAAAAATTGTTCTAACACAGTGAGCCATGAGATCAGATTTCGTCCCGGTCTGGGGGCCTGCATGGGCTCTTGTGAGATGCCTCATTGATCCAAAGCACTTACAGTGACCTACTGGACTCTGTGGAATATAAGGTCTGTCCGTGTCAAGGAAATGTTCCATCTGTGCCGTCCTGCGAACGCCTCGTCCCCACCAAGGTCAGCACCGGCAGCTCAGCCCACAAAGCAGCTGCTTGCGGGTCAAGTTCCATGATGCCATCTCTGGATGTGCACATGGAGTGGGCACAAACTGACGCGTCGGGGTCTGTGCAGAGAGTGTGAAGCACATGTTGGTCTCCAGCAGCCAAAGGACAGGGAACCGGGGGCAGACCTGCATTTCTACAGCTGAGTGATT
Source organism: Picathartes gymnocephalus (assembly GCA_013390045.1). Lineage (NCBI taxonomy): Eukaryota > Metazoa > Chordata > Aves > Passeriformes > Picathartidae > Picathartes > Picathartes gymnocephalus. Next base: position 817,769 of record WEKY01037951.1, on the reverse strand, counting down.
CAAACTTTGCTCTTAACCCTTCACAACACAATGGGCTTAGGGCTGAGTTTGGCCTCAGATACTTGGTAAAGGATCTGCCTTCAAGTGTTGGGTTGGAAATAGGTAAAAATAATGACCAGCGTTCAGCAAGAATCTAGCATGGCTGGGTGGGGCCCACTTTATGCACCAGTCGAGTCTGCGCCGTGGCCCTGCTGACTCCTGACAGATTTCCCAGTGCCAGGCACAAACAATTCCCTTAGGCTGCTCAGGGACGCCCTGCACAGCGTGGGCTCTGCTCCTGTGGTGAGCCAGGCCCTGCGACCCCTCTCCGAAACGTGAGATAGCCAGAACGAGATGCTCAGGGACACCCTGTGTGCTCCTCTCTGCGGCCCCCCGAGGGAAGGGGCACAAGCACCATCTGCACAGCACAGGTGTGGGTCCCACAAGTGCCAGCACAACCTGGCAGGGCTCTCACAGGGCCAGATTGTCCCAGCACAGCTGTGTGGGGACAGCCATCTGCACCCGCGGAGCCGCCGCCACGGGCAGGCCTCGGCTCCCCCGTCAGCCATTCAAGAGCTGACACAGACTAATTTATGAGAAATTGCTTTTAGCAGGTGCTAACCTGTCTCGACCAAGCATAATAGGAGAGTTGCTATTGGGAATCAAACCAGAGAGCCATAAAACCTGAGTATCATTACAGATTTTACTGGAGAGCACAGCTGTTGCAATGTCATCATCTCTCTCTGTCCAAGACACACCAATTCCTGCTGAGTTCTGACCAACTAAATGGCAGGAATTAGAGCCACGCAATCACAGAGCAGCAATTGTCATGTCAATATTATTTAGTTCTGTGCATGTGTGCACATGTTTGTCTGGCTGCCACGTTGCCACATGCTCTTGACACCTACTGCAAATCTCTAGTCCTTGCTTATCCCTCACTTCCATTTCTCTGCTAGAGGGAAAACCAGGAGTGAGTCTTTTTCCCCTTCAGTCTCACCACATACGTCACTAATAGGACTTTTCAAAACTTTTGTCAGTCACCTTCTGTAACAGCCTGAGGAATACTGTAGGGACATCCCTAGTAGCTGGCTACAGGATATTGTATTTCTTGGTTTGTCCAGTTGAATAATTGCTTGGAGTAGCTTTGTGGACTTGTACAACTCTTACTTGGAAGGAAGTAAAAAGCCAGTTGGGGAATCAAAATATTTCTAGGGTGACTTATAGAAAAGTCAGGTTAAAATCAGCAGGTCAGGGTTTGATTTGAGATCGTAAATTAGGTGCCTGAAGAGAATTTGTTGGGAGGGACAATGTCCAGCATACTGAAATAATTTGAAAAAACACTGTTTATTGTTGCAGCATTTTTCATTATTAAAGTGTTGCTCCTGCTTTTTGCATTTAATGCAAATCAAAACTATTCAGCTCTCCCCTTGTTGTCTCTCTTATTCTGGAGAGCACATTCCTGGAGGTGATAGTCCTTGGTAGCAGTGTAGGAATGGATCAGAAAGCTCAGTTCACACCCTGGAAATCATCTCTCTGCATCAGGTAGCAGCAGGGAGCTGAGCAGCAGAGGAGCACATTTGGGCAGCAGCCTGCACGGCGAGCAGGGAGCTCTGCCTGTCAGTCTGGCATCTTTCACTAACACCAAATTTGCTTTAAGGATAAAAAAAAAAAAAATGAAGCCAGGATGTGGTTGAGAGTGAACATATGTTGGAAGTTCAGCTTAGGTAATACAATAAACTCTTCAAGAACGGGTTCTCTTTCTTCTCAATGTAAATAAATACTCATGATAGCCCCAGATATATTCATTTTCTTGGGATTCTCTCTGTTCCTTATCGGAGGTTGTGTCCCGTGTGTTATTGATGTGGGCTCATTTGAGAGCCTGTGCCCTTGTCCATATGCACAAGTCATTTAATAAGATGAGAAGCAATGTGTAAAATAACAAGAGTGTTGATGTAAAGTTCTCAAATGGCCAGCACTGGGATTAATAGTTAATGGCCTATTGACACAGAATATTTACTGATGAGCAACACAGGGTTCTGGTGACACCAATACAGCGTTGTTTTGGAGGGCTGCATCCCTTTTTTTTTTAAAAAAGGGATTTAATTATTAAAATGCATTTTATTGATGTTTGTTACAGATTCTCTTGCAATGGGTGGGGGGAAGTGTTTCACTTGGAAAGAAACAATTTGACATAAACAGAGACCCTCTAAAGTCACAGTAGATTTTTTGAATGGCCTGATGAGATTGTTACAGCTAACAGCTCTTCTAGAGATGCTCAATAAGATAATTAAGTGAAAAATCAAATTTTGTCCTTCAAGGTATAAATTGATCAAAAATTCTTTCCCATGAACAGCTGTCTAGTTAAGTATTCAAAATGCAAATGCGTGTACATGTGAGTGATTGTGATTTTCCCATCCTTGGGAACACGGTGGGAGCAGCACTTCCACCCCACCTCATGTCACTGGGGACAGGAGCAGGAGCCCTGATCTTCCAGGGGCAGTGGGCAGGTGAAGCAGAGCCAGGCTGTGCTGGCTGTCCAGAGGAGAGGGGATCACCTCTGCCCTTGTCTCCTCCTGCTCAGCTGGAGCCTGGTCACTGGGAACATGTGGTGACCCTGTGCATGTGGGGTGGGTCTGTTTCTCTCTTGGCATACAAAGTCAGAGTCTGACTCCAGTGAAAGGCAGCCAGCACCATGGCTCCTCTGCTCTTCTCTTCAAACTGCCTACTGTAAAAAGTGTAATTCTGAATCCGAAAACTCAGACCTGCTGCAGCTGGAGAGTCCTGACCTAAAGTTGCAGGGGGATGTAAAACGTCAGGATAAATCAGTGGTGCTTCCGTGTGCTCAGATTCAGGTAGGGCTAAGCAAGGCTTAGCTCAGGAAAAGAAACCAAAGAGCTCTTTGCCTCTTCAGGGCAGTGTAAGTTGAACATCAGATGTGCTCTTCTACTGCCAGTGCCACTGAGGTGTGCTCTCAGCACAGGTGTGTGGAGCCAGGTGCTCCTCCTGCCCCAGCTCTCCATCAGGGTTACAGAGGACACTGCATGGGTTAACAGCACTGAGCTCAACTCTCCGCTCTCAAAATGGAGATTAAACTAATTATGTTTTTCTGCTAAATGAAAAAATCTGGCACAGAAACAAACTGGAGCAAAAGGGGAATGTTTTAAAATAACTCTTCCAAGGCCAACAGTACTTTAGGAAAACTTCCCCTGGACTAGTTTTATATGGCCGTGTATTTTATACAATTCTTCACAGAAAAATGCATCCAGGATAAACAGTCAAGCTGGATTAGTGACTCCAGAATTACCTGTGTGTCACTGGAGGAGCTTGGTCCATATAAAAGATTAGTGCAGAAGGCTGATAGTGAATGGGATGGGAAACCTCATTAAAAAGCCAGCTCCTCTTCCCCGAGCTGCCCCATGGGTGACAGTCACTACTGCAGCGATGTGTGCTTGGTAGTCCCTTCCCAATCTCTTCAATAGATACAAACTCCTTGTCTTTCATGTGTGTTTCCTGACCAATTCCTTTTTGCTTTAAGTTATCTGTGCATTTGTTTTAAGGATAAAACCAAAAATAAAAAAGGTAGTGGAATAAGACAAACTAATCCCCCGCAATTAGAAGAATGTGCTGATACACTGACCTAGGTAGGAATGCCAGTATCTATACATTCCTCACAGATGTGTGAGCAAATATGACCTTATGGATGTAGCTGCACAAGTGCTAACAGATTTTATACATCTCCAAATATATTTACATGTGCACCTTGGTGACAATCTCTGTTAATCTGAGATAAATGCACATTGTTGCTCCCAGGCAGAAAGGCAGGCACCCACCTCTGTCACACGTGTGCACAGAGCTGCACCCAGATGCCAGGTGTAATTTTAGACCAGCAGCACATGCACACACATCTGTTGGTGGGCACTGGGCACAACTGGGATCAGTGAACTGACCTCTACATCCGAGCAAGTGAATTGAAACCCAGAAGCAGCAAGGCTGAGGTTTTTAATGAAGTGAATGAGAAATGAAAAAAGAGAGATTGAAAGTGCCTGGTGCTGTGATACATAATTGATGAGACTCCAAGCAGGGCTTCAGTGGCTAATAAATTATTAAACACTGACTCATTAGGGAAAGATTTCATTATAGGATAATTTAATTAAACAACAGGCAAAAAGAGGCAAGAGCTTTAAGGGACTGCATCCTTCTGGTTTTTCCACTGTGACACTGATGATTTAAAGAGAGAGGAGCCAAGAAATGATCGTGAAGATGGGAAAGTTGTTTACTGTGCAGGAGAGGACTGATCCTTGGCTTCTTCAGTGCTCACATTTTCATTTCCCTGTTGTATGGTAGATGTGGGCTGTTGTTATTCTGCTTTAAATACATTTTGCAGGCACTTTCCCTGGTGTAAAATCCTGCCCACATGGCAGGGTGGGTGCAAAGTGGCCCCAGTGATGCTGTCCCATGGGACAGACAGGAGATTCTCAGCTGTGGTTCCTGCAGAGCACAGGGCTGGAGCTGTGGCTGAGGCCAGGCTCCACTCCCAGCACCTCTGGTTGGGCCAGGGCTGGGATGACCCTGGTCCATCACTCACCTGCCATGCTGCTCCAGGGGACAGGACAGCATGGGAGGGTGTCCAACCTCAATTTTCAATTTTTACGAGGCCAGAGGCCCTGAGTGGAGCCAAGTCTCCATCCTGGGAGGGCTGAGGGCCAGGAGCCTCTGCCTTCGACTGATCTCTGCATTTGTCCAGGGCACCAACCCTTTTTCTTTCAAATAAAATAAAGTTCTTTAATATCACCATCCAAGTACTTGCAGAAATCAATGTACAAGACCAGGACCTCTCACGGTACAGCTCACAGGTGGATGGTGTCACCAGCCTGGAGAACAAGAGCAGAGGGAAGGGGCAGCACTCCTGAGAAGCTCAGGGGTGTTTGGATACAAGGAGCTCTCTTCTTGATCTCCTTTGCAGAGAATAAAGATGCCATGTCAATCCCCGAAGGGAGACTGAAGGGCCACCAAGTCCCCTGGTGCACATTGGGCAGCAGTGAGAGGGCTCTCCAGGGCAGGGCTGGGCTGGGCTGTGCAGCCACAGCTCCCTCAGGTTCCCACATTGTCTGGCCTGGGCTGGGGAGAGCTCCCCAAATCCCCCCACAGGCTCTGCAGGGAGCACGGCGCTTGACATCAGCCCATGGCTGAAGAGGAGATATGTTTTCATTTTACATTTTCATCGGCAGGACAGAAATTTGTACAAAGAGTGACTTTTTCCTTCCTTTTCCAGGGTGTTTTTTTTCCCCAGATGAGCTTATTCTCCATCAGGTTGAGGAGAGCTGGGAGGAAGGGGACAGGGTGGTCAGGTCAGAGGGAGCCATAGAACAGCAATGACAGTGAACTGAGAACCCCAGAGGGATTTCCTTCTGCCTCTCTCCTGGCGAGGGTTGGTGAACCTCACTGAGTTCCCCACTCCTTTTTTGCTTAAACAATATGCAAAACAAACAGATGGACAGGGCTTTTGGGTCATTTGGCTGCTTTGCTCAGGGCCATGAGTGGGACAAGTGCCCAGCTGCTGTTTCTGCACAAGGAGGTTTTCAAGATGGAATAGACAAGGTCAGGTGCATCCAAAGTGATAAATAAAACAAGAAGAACTTGCAGGATGACAAGCATAGCTGAAGCAGAAAATCTTCATTTCCAAGCAGTTACATTCAGTATCTGTTTTACTTCAGAAAGATGCATGCAGCTGTCTAACATTTGCTCAAGCCCTCAATTTTGGGCCCCATTTCAATTCCTTCAGGCTTTCCTACACCCAGAGTGTATCTGCAAAGTAGGTGAAATTAAGACTGATTTTTTTCAAAAACTGTGAGGTTACTGCAAAATCAGTAATGTCTCCTTTTATTTTTGCACAATGCAAAGATAAGGAACACATTAAAATTACCTTTGATTGAAAGAATCTGTTCATCTTCTCACAGGGAAAGCAAGAAAAGGGAAGGAACAAGAAATACAGAGGTGATGAAGGCACAGGGGGATGTTTTAATAAAGGCACAGTTTGGAGAAAATGGTGATTCCTCTCTGCCTCACAGCACTGTGACCCCTCTTGGAGTGAAAGGCTGGTTCTGGGCTCCCCCATTCAAGACAAAAGTAAATGGAAGGGAGGCCAGTGAAGGGGCAGGAAGATGGTCAAGAGGTTGAAGGAAGCAGCTGGGTGGAAGCTACAAAAAGCTAACGGAGATCTTAATTGCTTCTAATTGCCAGGCTCTTCATAGGGATTGTACCAGGTAATTGTATCCCTCCAAGGATATTTCAGGTTATCAAACTGTAATAAAATGCTTGGCTAGGCATCATTCTCAAGTGTATAGTAAGTAGGAAAAATATCTTTGTCTTTTTTTCATGAGAAGAGTGTTCTTCATAAATATAAAATTGTACTTAACTGCAGTCATTTGCCAGCAGACTATCCACAGCTCCTGCCTATGTGTGCTGATCTTTTGTGGTCCTTGTTTACTGGTTGCAACAGAAAAATAGGAAATGGCTGGGATTTTACACTGGAATGCAACCCTATGGCAAGTGTGGTCAGAAACTTGGGAAGTCCCCCAGAAACGCCAACTTTTTAATTACTATTCAGAAAACAGAAAGACAAGAAAGAAAAAGGATGAATATGACATTTTCCTCTTGATAATCACCTATAAATGCCTGAGAGAAAAGAAACCAGTCCAAAAAGTACTTATGTGCACTGTGAGAAGAGATTATTCCGTCTTAGACTGACTGACAGCTTTGGTTCAGAGTCTCACTGGCATAAAGCTGTGAATATGCATGAAAGAAAAAGACTTAGAAAAGGTCTTGTTTCTACAGAGAAGGACAAAATCAGGCTAGTTAATAAAAAAAATTCGCAAAATAAGATAGAAAGTATGAGTTCCTGGCTGCCTATCTTTTCAGGTTAGCACAGGTGCAGCTCTGCTAAGATGGGGAGGCTCCAGAGGACTTGTGGCAGCCAGAAAGTCCATCAGATTTAATTGCTGGCTGGGCAGTATAAATGGAGTTCTGCAATTGTACCTGGTCCTGTCTCACTGGTCAAAATTAAGGGACCTACTCCTGTAAGTCCCTTTAAGTGGTGACCTGGGCAATGGAGCTGGGATGCTTAAATCCAACAGATAATCAAGTGAAAAACAATTAAGCAAAAAGAGGGTGGAACAACTAATGCAGATCCCCAAATTAACAGCAATTAACTTGTTCCATGTTATACTCTTGAACAGTCCTGCAGCAGCCTAATGCAAGCTCGTTCCTTCCATTAATTATGGGTGTAATTAATTTGTGAAGTGGCAGGTTGGCACTGGGTGATTGATACAGGACCTCAGTCTCTGAAGATCTCAGTCTTTAACATTTTATTTTCTTCTTAAGTTCTCCCTAAATGAATTCTAAATTTCCTTTCTGCAAATATTTTTTGCAAGATCTTAGCGTGTGAAGTCAAGAAGCCTCTTCCCTTTCCCTTATAAAAACTTTCACTCTGAGCATTCCTTGCTGCTATGCACAAAATGTCTGTGATAAGGATGTAGAAAGACGCTGTGGTTACATCTTCCTTCCTCTGGCTGACAGTGAATATCAACTATTTCATTTCAGAAAGCATGGCACCTGCTCACATTCCTTTTAATGTCAGAAGGATTACTGTTCTGATTAACCTCACTTACTCTCAAGGATAGATTTGGAAAGCAGTCAATGAAGCCAAAGGAAACAGTCTTAATAATGCAAATTAATATTTTTGCATGATTGCCCAAATGCAGTGCTTGTTCTGTTTTAAGAATTCAATAGAAGCTGTGGAAAAGTGAAATCTCTCAGTTTTATGCTGTGTCTTGAACTGTGAGTTTTGAATTGCCAACAATTTAGAAGTTTGGCTTGGTTTGCATAGATGCTCAGAAGATGATGCTCTCTTTGGTCTGCAGAGGGAGCAGATAATTTTCTAAGGAAAACTTTCTTTGGAGAGTTTCAAGAAAAGTTGAAATCAGCAGTGGATTGCCTGTCTGTTGATGGATCAGGCTTTTCCTCTGGAATGAGGAAGAAGAAAAGATGTATGAAATGGTTATGGGGAAATGGTTATAGGGGGAAAAAAATGAGTAGAAATACCTCCCTCGTGTTACTCAGGTTTTGCATACACTCACTTTTGGCTGTGCATGCACAAAATCAAGATTTTCCCCTCATTTATCCCAGAATAAGCCTGGAGTATCTCTGTCAGTGTTCACTATCCCCTTCTTGCCTCCAAACCATCCCCTCCTTGCTTTCTCAACTTTCTCAGCTGAGGCCGTCCTTGCATGGCTTTGCACCACAGCTCACTGGGCCTTTGGCTGCCCTGGCACTCCTTCCTAGGGCTCAGCATTCCAGCATTGTTGGCACCACAGCTTCCAGACCACATTTTTCCTGGCCATGCTGCTGAAAGGAGATTACTGCCGCAAAGCTGGGCTTGGCACAAGCCTCCAGAGCCAGGCTGGCAGGAGCACTGTGGTCCTGGCAAGGGAGGTGTCACAGCTTCCATGTGCACTGTCCCCTCCTACCCTCTCACTGAACTGAGGCTTGCATAAGGAAGGTTGTTTAATAACTCTGTTCCCTGATTGAAATTTCTTCAGGTATAACTGTCCTTCTCTACTTTCACGTATTGGAGTATTAGGATATTTCTCAATCCTTAATGGGAAATTAATATAAAAGGGATTATTCTAATGGGAGAAGTCATTGAAGGGTTATCTGGCACTCCCACAGTTTCCTTTGGTCATCTTTAGAAACTATGCGACCTTCTGCCTCAGTTTGTCTGAATATAAAATGTAGAAGTGTGCAGATGTGCTGTGAAAATCAATGGTAGTCTAAAACTTGCCTGGGAATAAAAAGAGTTTACTTTGCACCCATGACTTCCTGGAATCCAAGATCTTGGACTGCTTTGCAGATGTTACCTGTCACCAGTGTCTGAAAGTCAGCAAACAGGACTGATTCAAACGCTGTGAGAGTGGGACAGACAGACAGTAATCCTTTTCAGCAGTGCCATCATCTAACTGATGTCAGTTACTGGAGCATATTTTTAGGATTAGGATAGCCCTGGCGAGGGAAGGGTGCTAGGCTGCTGCCACATTCTCCAGTTGGAGCCATCTCACTGGCAGAGCTCTTCCAGCTGCAGTGAGGAATGACTACAGCAGGATGTGGAGGATCTCGATGTTGCTGTTCCTCCCCAGAGCCACTGAGGTTCAATAAACAGCTTCTGCAAAGCCTTCAAAACCTTTTTGGGTAGAAGCTGTGACAGCAGAGTGGTCTTATTCTTCTTTGTTATCATAATGATTGTTTTGAAAGATCTGACTTGCTCGTTTTCAAAGAGATTTTCTACCTGATATGCAGAAAACCACCCCGAGGGGGAGGAAGAACCCTCTCCAGTGAAAGACTTCCAGTTACAGCCCAGAGCAGAGACAAGCCCCTCTTTTATTTCACCAGTTACCTGCTTTGCAGGCTGATGACTCAAAAGGATTTAAAACCTCTCCGTCTCTCAGCTTCAGAGGTGAAACATTGGGCTTGTTCTCTCGCTGTGACCTCCAGGAAGTTTGGCACATTCCTTAAGTGAGATTGACCCCAAGTTCCTTTTTCTGCTGTTTTTGGATTAAGCCAGACTTGGCATTCACGTGGGCTGTGATACAGTCAGCATTCCCCAACTGAGATGGTCTGTCATGGGTCAGCACAAGCGAAAGCCTGTTCAGCAGAAGGTCGTGGTACTGCAGCAGGGCTTCCTGCAGATTAGTGCTGAAATGTGTAAAAGCAAGAGGAGGGAGCATGGCTGAGTAGGCTGAAACCCTCTGGGTTCCACGGATTAGCCCCGGTGTGCTGTGATACTCAAACACACTCAGAAATGTGTTAAAAGCTGGTTTATGAGCAAAACATCCCTGGGGTGTTCCAGGCTGCCCCACAGACTGCACAGCTCCCTGCTGTCCCTCGCTGGGCTGGGCAGGGAGTGTTCCTGTGACACAGACTGATGTCTCCAGAGGTGCTGAGGCCAGTTAGACACATCTCCCTTTACTCATCACAGCTCTCTAAAGGCCAACAGCAGCTTCATTGGTAGCTGAAACCTGACAGAGTTGGGAGTCTGGGAACAAATGCAGGCTGGAGTACAGCAGGAGGCACTGCTGGCTCATCGAGGGAAGATCGGAGATCTCATTTCTTTATGGATGAACCAGGTACAAGGGCTGTGAGATCCCAAGGAATACCAGAGTCAGATCATAATTTCCCATCCCTGGCTCTCAGAGCTTCCTCGGAGAGTGATTCTGCTTTGGTGTGCTATATCTAATACTGCACTGATAAATTCAGAGTGTCCTGCATTCCAGCTGTCATTAACTAGACTTTCTACGGGTTATTGCTGAATCTGGTTGTATCCCTTTTTTCCCTTTTTACAGTGTATTAAGAAGGTTGCAAGAGTGTTCTGGGTTTAATTTATTTAATATTCCTAAGATAAGAAACACAAAATAATTGCAGGAACAGGTTTTTATAATGTGATGGTTAGACTTGGGAATAGACTATCCTTTTATTTAGTGTATTTGGATTTCTTACATCTTATTCCAGCAGTGAGAGATGCTGGATCATTAATAAAGCAATTCTTCATTCATCACTGCTGTTACTGCTGGTTTGAAAATGCAAAATTCAATATTTGGAAATTCTGAGTAAAGGTCTAATCTACAATATAGTTTCACCCCCATTTCAATGTTGCTTCTTCTTCCTGAACCCTTCCATCAGCTCCCTTCCCTAAAGCACTCCCAAAGGAGATACATCAGTACTGGTGATCACTGCGCTGTGGAGATCTGCTCTGGTCAGCGCTGGGTTGCAGGAGCTGCAGCACTCCAGGAGCCTGTTTATGACAGTGTTCCCAGTGAGTTACCACAGGTGGAAAATACTGAGTCTCTGGCACAGGCAGAGCAGCCTCACCTCATCCCTGAGTAAAATCAAAAGCTCTGAACAGAGTCAGGAGGGCTGGGAAGGTGAGAACCGAGTTCCCTTTCTCACAGAGTTGCTGAGGCTGCAGGCAGGCCCCACAATAAGGGAGGCCCAGGCTCAGCCATGGATGGATGGAAGGATTTGTGCATTTAAATGCAGCTTTAAGAGGAAACTTAAGCACCTCTTGCTGTGACCAGAGTTAGAGCTGGCTCTCCCTGGCATCTGTGCCCCTCCAGGAGCCCTTCCTCTGCAGGCTTCACAGGGACATCAGCAGTAGTTTTCTTGCCAAGGCTTACTCTGTCTTAGCCATTGCAAAGTGTCTTTTGTGAGTTTCTTCGGAGTTTTGATTTTTAAAATAAACTTCCAGGATAGGCCATATTTCATAGGAAAAAACAGGAAAAGAAGGAGTGTGAGTAGTGAAGCGGAGTGAGAAGAAGGATTTAAAACTCCAGAGAATTTTCAGTTACTTTTAACTGTTTTAGGAGGCACTATAAATAACTATAACAAACCCAGTTTTTCACCCTTCATTAGTTATTCCAATCCAGCTGTATTTATTGATGGTGATTCTCCAGCTGAGCAAAACTCCATCATTTGTAGTACTTAAAAATGTTGGTGAAAGACTAAATGCAGAGCTGAGGTTGGTAGATAGACCATAGCCAAGAAAGCTGAAATTCCTTCTCCAAATAATATTTTTCAACCCCCTCCATAGTCAGAGACTTGCTGGGTCCCCACTTAACTTCTTAAATTATTGTATGTAACACCTGAAATCAAACGTAGATATGCTTTGTCTTTAAAGAGGAAGTCAGGTTTAAAATTAAGGCATCTGCGAGCCAAGGGAAGTTTTCTAGGTGCTAAACTTGGCTCTGGACCTGCCATTTCCCAGCACAGTAGAAGAGTTCACCCCCATCCAAGAGGTCACAGCAAAGTATGAATTGAAGGTGTTAACGTAAAACCCCAAATCCGCAGACTTCTTGATTCATGGAGCTGACTTTGCTTTCTAGGAACGAAAAGCAAGATTCATTAGAGGTGAGGATGGAAAAAAGGCTTTCATTTTTTTGTGTCACAAGGCTTAGATATGCCAATTGTTCCTGCCAGTGATAGCTCAGAGCACCCCAGACAAGCTGTTTTGTGGTGCTTTGCAGAGCCTCTCTGGGTTGTGGCCCCATCAGGACTGAAGTGGCTCTACCAGGCAGAGAGCAAGAGGAGGTACTAATGAGACTGTGAATATATAGTTATGCTAATAGAGGCACATGGGCCTCTGTGGAGTAAAAATAAATGAAGAAAAATCCTGTTCTTACTGACCTCCAGGACTAAACTGCTTCCGTTCTCAACCTCCTCCTTTGCTGCAGAGGTCCAGGAGATCCATTTCCAGCTATGGCAGGGCAGGTGTACGCGCAGTTGTTGGGGTCTCCAGTTTGTGGAAAAAGAGAGGGTCAGTGCAGGCATAACAGCTCCTCTCCTCTTCCCCCTCATTAGCATCTCATGTGCTGAGTGCTCAGTGTTACAGGATGGGAAAAATTTGTACCACTGCAGGTCTCTCCCCATCATTCCAATTAAAACCATTTTATTCCCTACCCCTGAACTCCTTTGCCTGATAAAAGGCTCTGCTGATCCTGAAATAAAACAGAGAAGTTGGAAAACTCATGTAGCAAAGCCTGGACTGGGTCATGGCAGAACAGATATATAGGATATTTAAGCACTGTTGCACAGGTGAGTCCCTCTGCACCCCCTGCGTGGCACCAGGGCGCTCTGGAGCTGCTGTAACTCTCCAAACTCCAAACTCTGACCTCAGCAACAATGGGAAAAAAAAGCAACAGAAAGTGTTTTCCCCCAGTGGATCCTCCTGTGCCCTTGGTATCCACAAGCTGCAGTGGGTGACCGCAGTGTGAAGGTAAACCTTGCCTTGACATGGAGAGTGATGAATAGTTTCTATCCTGAAATCCAATCTCTGAAATTGATTGCACCATCACAGTAAATCCATTACTGGAGCAACCCATTTTACCAATACCACATTTCAATAATTTATTTTAGAATAAAAGGCTTTTTAAAGTATCAGATGAAATTAAGACCAGTTCTTTGATATCTGTAAATACTGGAAGTACTGCTTCAGATGGAAGTGTCATAGATACTTCCTGAAAGCAAAATTATATTTCATAAGATAACAAGCTAGATGGAGACAGGGCTTTGGGGAAGGGGAGAAATTTCATTTAATGTGTGCACCTCCCTCTTTGGGGACGGCCAATTCTGTAATATTTATGTAGGGGGACTTGCTCAATAACTTATATGTTTTGAAATTCTGCAGGATAGTAGTTAATAACTAAAGACCAATAGTTCTGTGAGTCAGGTCTCTGCACTGATGCTCAGACAGGCCAGCACACTTTTATTCAGAGCTAATGATGTGGCAGATGCAAACAGAGCAGGTCAGGCCATCAGCCCATCCATCCAAGGGCCGACAAGGGGTGAGAAATGGTAAGAAACCAGAGCAATCTCAGTGTCCCATGACAGGACCTGGCCAGCTGAGTTTGCAGGGAGTTCCACTGAGTTTCTTAGTACCCCCTGGTGGAATTTATTGCTTTTACAAAATAAATCCACAGACTGCTCAAAATGGGCTCCTGCTTTTGATAAGACTCTCATTTTTCAACAATTTGCCTCTGATAACACCGTGACACACATTAATTAAATGTCGTGTTCATATCCGTGGCTATTCCCAGCACTATGGCCAGACTCTGTGTCACATCTCCCCTCCAGGCAAAGCTACCCCAACCTGTTCTGAAGCATCCAGGGCTGGTTTTAAGGCAGTTGGAGATTTCCATGTTCCCTGTGCTGTGCTCTGCAGCTATCAAAGCACTGAGCAATAAGATCTGTGGTTAGGAAGCTGAAAGAAGGGAAAATGCAAAGCAAAGGCATATCCCCATATTAATACACATGTAACATTTTATCCTCCACCTTCTGCCTGTTTACAATACAAATAAAATGAGCTGCCCTTGGTGTGACATTCCTTGCATTTTTACATCAGCTTAACCCTGGAAAAGCTTAATCCTGGTTTAATGGTCTTTTAATAGAAGTGGTCAGTAGTTTTGTAAATGTTTAAGTGACAGGTTGACAGACATTGAATTAACACTTTAATCCTGGCTGCAGGCCAAATGGCTACCAAGCTGTTTTTTCTTTAAACCTGAGAGTGGAGCATTTATTTCCAACTCAGCCTCAGGTTAGAGGTGGTGGCTCTGAGTGTTTACAGGGGGAAAATGGCTGTTGCACTGTGTTATCAAGAGGTACCTTTGGGCGGTGTGAAGCACTTCTATCCCAAACCCTTGACAGACAATTTCCTTTTTCTCTGCAGAATGCAGTTACGTTATTACAGGTGGGTCTGAACGCTCTGTAGAAAGATTGTCTTTCTTCTAAATGCCAAAGAATTTCTCTGTAAGTGACTCTAGTATAGAAACATAGAATCATTTAGGTTGGAAAAGTCCCTTAATATTGAGTCCAACTGTAAATGTAACACTGCCAAGGCCACCACTAAACCATGTCCCTGAGTGCCATGTCTACATTATCAAGAATTTCTGATGCAAGATATTAGATGGAAATTTCCCAGAATAAGTAGGTACTTACAAACGCTGCAATTAACAGTGTCTGTGCACTGAGCATCTTGGATTAATTTCTCACAAAATCAAGCATGAATCTACAACTTTGCTTTTGAGGCAAATCTGGGCTGCAGAGCTGGTCCCCTCATAGTCCAGGTGTGTTCACCTCCCCAGATCTCACTGCCTCCTGAGCCAGTTCCCTCTCCAGCTCTGGGAGTGCACACCCGGTGCCTGTCCTTCCTCATCCCTCCCTGGTTGTGCCCGTGCAGGAGGAGCACAGACGTGCTCAGGTGTTTAAGGACCAAAGTGGAAGAAGAGTTTAGGAGAGAGACTGATGCCTCTGACTCTCTTTGAACTCAGTGCAATCCTGGGACCAGTGAGTTGATGAGCTCGGGCTCTGCAGACACCACTGGTGTCCAGACCCCGTGGGAATGTGGGGTAGCCCTGCAGAGATGTGGTTCCCAAAAGAAGAGACCACTTTGGTGGGGTTGGCACTGCTGAGGAAGGGCCACAGCAGTGCCTGAAGGCAGCCAGGACAAGTCATGGGCACAGCTCTCTGTGCCCTTCCCTCACACACCCTGCTCCCCCTGCAGCATCCTCTGAGCCTCAGATATGGCATGATTTGATTTAATACATTATTCATGTTAGCAGTTCTCTGAAAAGTACTGAAATAATTTCTTTTATGCTCCAGACCATATTTGGCTTAGGTCAATCTGTTAAACAGTAAGTTTTAATTTTATGGGAACAGTCTTTCCTCCTTTGCAGAGGAGGGATTTAACAGATCCATTAGTTACTACCAGCTTACATGGGAAACAGTGAGTTAGTAAGAACAGACAGCTGGAATATGTTTCAGCTAGTAAGAGAAACTTTTTCTTTTTTTAAATTTATGCACCATATTTTTAGCTATGCTTTATTTTCCCCTTCATTTTGGCATTTACTGTGCTGAGTTTTTTGTTATATGTTCAGTGTGTGCGTTTGTGTGTTTGAATACATGTCTGTGTATAAAGCATGTTCAGTTTGGAATGACTTATTCACAGAGGGGTAGATTAGGAAAAAGT
Organism: Picathartes gymnocephalus; assembly: GCA_013390045.1. Classification (NCBI taxonomy): domain Eukaryota; kingdom Metazoa; phylum Chordata; class Aves; order Passeriformes; family Picathartidae; genus Picathartes; species Picathartes gymnocephalus. Next base: position 802,222 of record WEKY01037951.1, on the reverse strand, counting down.
CTCTCTTGGTGATTGACAGCTGCACTCAGACCATGGGGATTATGGGGGATCAATGAGGATTATCTCATTTACTTTCATTAACCCTTGAGTTTACTTTGCCTGTTCTCTTCCAAATGCCACTCAGCTGAATGTTAACAGTTTCTTTTAACAGACAACTTTGCTGCCAAAGTCAAAGGCTGGTTTTTAAAGATGTGCTTTAGTGTTCTAAGGCAGTTAGTGATAAACAGACATATTTAATGTTGAATGTCAAAAAGCATTGATGCTCTGCAGTGGTATAAAAAAGTTATTTCAGAATATTTATCTATTTAGCTCAATGGAAACAGATATTTAAATTCCATAGGCATTTCCTTTCTAATGCCCCACAATTTCTTTGTAGGAACTTTTGAACAGAGCAGAGCTGAACAGAAAATTCAAGTTCCTCCCTCTATGGTGAACAGTTCAATATCCATCTACTTAAATTTGGTACTTTCATGCATTACATTTTTAAAAAAATTTCTGTTGATGTTGAGGCTACAGATCTAAATCCTGCTGGTGAGAGGTACCAGCCTGGAGCCAAATTATAGACCAGGTAGATGAGGTGCTCCTTGCACCCGACCTTTGTACCAGCAAGGAGTGGGGTTTATTTCTGTTGATACAAATTCAGCAGCCAGAGAGAGCACCCAGAGGAATCCTCTGTCGTGTCACCACACACACACACCTGCCAAAGTCAGGTCAGCTTCTGGAAGATTTAAAAGCACAAAAGGACAAGGTGAAAGAGCCAGTTCTGCACTCCCTGTTGGCAGGAACAAGTCCTTCACTCAGGCTTGAAGGAGGAAGGTTTATTAAAGTCTTTCTGAGTCTGAATGTATGGGATATGATTAACCTCCTGCTTCTTTTCCATCCATTCTTTCCCAAGGCTATGAACAAAATAAAGATGATACCTGAAATATGAAACCTTCTAGCAGCTTGGAAGAAATTAATTTCATCGCTGACCATTGTGCAGCACAGTTGCTCATGAGCCTGCATATTACATGTGTAATGCTAATAGCAAAACATGGAGAGAAAGCCACTTAATCCCACTTTTGCTCCCATGTGACTCTTACAGGGAAACATCCAGGCTTGGAATATGTGGAACTAAATGCAGAATGGATATGTATACCCACGGAGGCTGAGCTCAGCCCAGAATCCCCTGGATTAAGGGCTGGATGTAATTTTCATTGTTCATGCTTTGCACAAGTGTCTACTGTATTTCAAATCCTGTGTTATTCCCTTGCAGATCAGGAGTGAAAGATATGGCTGGACGTGACCAAACAGATGCTCCATTGCACAGTGCTCTACAGAAATAATTGTTTTGACACTTGAGAAACAGGTTATTGACTGTTGTTTTGGGTATTTTTACAAGCACTTAAAAAAAAAATCAGTTATATGTACATGAGCAGGAGATCAACATCAGATTTTGGTGTGCAAATTTATGTAGTTCTAAAATGCTTTTACAAAGTATGAACCACATGCCAGTGACACTAAGGAAAATGTTTATTAAAATTGATGTAAGCCATTTGATAAAAATTTTAAATTAAAGATAAAATTATGAGTACAGATTAAAATAATAAGGAATATGAACAATTTTTTTTGACAGAAACTTACTAAGTAACTTTCTAGGAAGGTCTTTCACAGAACTTCCTCCTATGCACTCAGAATATGACTAGAACCCCAAGAATGAATTATGAATAGCAATTCTTAATGCCATGGAAGTCTCAGAAGCCAGTGGGACATCTTTGCTTGAAGGTAGACAATGTAAATAAATGTGTGCAGAGTCATGGCCCTGGGAAGTATTCCGGTAAAACAGAGAAGATACCACCAGGCACACATTGCTTCATAGTATTACACAGAATAGATAATACAATCCTGTCAAATACCCCTAAAAAAGCCCATTGGAAATTCCTGGTTAGCCAGTTTGTATGTCTCTTGCCAATGCAGTCATGCAGGCAGACATGGAATTTTCAGCCTGTAGGAATTGGGGTGCATCAGGTTCATCTTATTTTTAAAAAGTATTTTCTATTTCCAAACTCATCTCCAATTTTCTGATTTTATGTGTTTTAATTGTAATTGGAAGTGATTGCTTTCTTTGAGATTTTGTTTGTTTGGTTTTGGTTTGGTTTTGGTTGAGGGTTTTTTGGTTTTTGGTGCTTCAGACACTTCCAGATGGAATTTGCAACTACCTTTATCTAAGAATTTAGCTGCAATGTACTAGGGCATGTCCTCTGGTTAAACAAATAAACCCAGAAAAGCTTGGGAATGGAGTAACATCAGATGTCAGAGGCAGCTTCATGCTCTTGAGAAAATTTTTGTGAGGTGCCTTAAGGACCCTAAGATTGGACAGCATCCTGCCACTGGGCAGATATCAGCAGGTGCCTGTGACGACTCTGTAGTTTGGAAATTAGGAAACACAACAAACCAAACCCATTTTCTGTCTTAGCTACTCATCTCAAGTGCAAGAAGTAGAGATTTCCTCCAGGTTACAAAGTTACTGACTCCCCAGTCAACCAATTAGTGCCAGACAAGGCTGTGACATCTGGAGTTGGTTAGTGGAGCATTAGCTGTTCATCGGGATGTTTTGACTGGGCTCTTCAATGGGATTTATTGTACTTTATAGTTGTTTATTTTCCAATCACAGTCAGCCTTTAAGTCAAGATTGCTGCTTCAGCCCCCTCTGAGCAAAAAGAAACACAAAGAAAGACTCTCCTCTGACTCTTCAGTAGAGAGAGTTTCTCAGCAATTAAACATGGGCTTAAAACACATCAGGGCAGACAAAGTCAACAGGGAGTGCTCACTGCACACTGGTGGTGGTGGCAAGAAGGTGAGGCAAACAGCAGGAGGGCAGGTATGGACATACACCTGGTGCTTCTTGCTTTAAAAATAAAGATTATTCATCTGATGCCAGGGGGAAAAAAAAAAACAACCATGCAAGAATGGGATTTGCTGCCTTTTAGCCTTGAGTAGAAGAAGGCAGAGCAGCAGATGTCACTGCCACATTCACACCTGGCTGACCTGCAGATTCTGCACCTCTGAGACTGAGAACAAGGATCTGCAAATCACCCCTGTCTCACCTGCTGAGGTGGCTTCCAAGGAAGTGTGCCTTGCTAGTGAGGGGATGTTTTCATTGTGGGATTCTCTTTGGGATTGGAAGGAATTCTGAAAGGACATTTTGCCTGCTAAGGCCAGTGACCACCCAACACCTGGAAACTGCATTACAAACACAGCCTGAATTCACTTGACCTGAAGGAAAAAGTCTGCCTCTACCCAGTCCCTGCTGAGGTGTTTGCAATAACAGCACACAAAGCTGTACCTGGCTGTGGGAGTACTTCTCAAACATGTGTTTAGAGAGCAGCCAGATTATTCCTTATGTGCTAAAACCTGAGTTTCACTGACAGTTTTAGGTGCCCAGCTTCAAAGAGTTTGGGAAAAAAACATCATATATAAGCTCTGGGCCTCATTAAGAGGTGGGAAGAGATTAAAGTCTGCAGCTCCTGGTTTTGGGAGACGACTTCCATGTGGAGCCCTGCCCTCCTCCTCCTCCTCCTCCACCTCGCTCGCTGCCTGCACGTCACACCCAAGGCTGTTGGTGGCATTTGGCTGCGGTGGCAGCTCAGGGCAGTCACCTGCTCTCCCGGGGATGCCGGTGGCAGGCAAAGGGCCACCCACCCGGCCAGCCAGGCACGGGGACCAGAGGCTTTCCCGACCTGGAAATCGGCTCCTCCAGCACGCAGCTGGTATTCCTCAAAACCCCAGCCGCGCCTCATTGCCCGGCCATAACCGAGCCCGGTGCAGGCGGGGAGGGCTCGCAGGGCGTCCTGCAGCCTGCACCGGCCCCGGGGCTCGGGAAGGTGTCAGCGGCTCCCACACGGCTGATGGATCGAGCAGCAGCTCCGGCACGGGGCTCCCACCTCTGGCCCTGGCAGCCTGCAGACCTCCAGTGCCGCTTCCCCTCTTCAGGCAAACCCCAGGAGCTGCATCAGCCCCTCTTGGCAGAGCTTCAGCCCCACTCATTAAACCTCCGGCCAAAAAACCTGCTGCTGCAGACTCACCACTGCTACCTCTTTTATTACCCAGCTCTACATAATCTCTACTTTTTCTTTTATTGCCTGGCCTCAAGTCCAGCAAAAGTGTATGTTCCTATTCTGGCCACACTTCAGTTCCTAATCCTCACTGTAAGAAAACCAGGACTGCTTTTTCCCCTCTTCTTTCTTTTTTTTTTTTACCAGTGTTTCCTTTGGGTCTTCACTGAGCTGCTTCAGTGATATTCAGTCAAGATTAAATATTTTTCATTTAACATCATTTCTCCTACATTTTTTCCTATTTATCCTAAGCAGAAATGTAACCCACTGAGGAATATATCCTCAAAATATACTTCAACGGAAGTCTAACTGGCCTTTTTTAAGTCTGCTCTGAAATGAAAATGACTTTGAGCTCACAAATGGAAAAACCCAGCTCCATTTGAAAGCAGGTATTAAGATTTGACACGTTACCAAGTACATCAAAAAAATAACTGAGGACTGAGAGTCGTGCGGGCATCGCGCTGGCATTTGAAATTGGGTAATAGATAGGACGTTTGTTTTTCACTCACCACTTCTCTGGTAAGTGTTGGTTTAATACCACAAATTTGATCGTATGGAGCACACAGAATTTGACCTCTCCTCCCCTCACCTCCAAGCACTTGCACATGCTGTTCCAGAGGGTTGGCATTTGGGACTGGTGCTAAGAGAGACCACATGGAGTCTTTCAGATCATAGGCAAAGAGAGGTGATCTTAATTCATTCTGATGTGCTCATGCTTTCTGTGTGTGTCTGTAATGTCATCAAGAGCTTCTGAGGGGAGCTGCTAACCTTGTGGCCTGTCGCCTTTAATGCAGGGAATAACACTTAAAATCACCTAATTTGCTGCGAACGTGAAGTGGCAGATTAAAAATGCTTGTGTCATCACATTTGTGTGGAGGTATTTCCTGGCCAAACAAAGGCCCAACTAATAAAGCGCATTCCAGATTTACACTAAATAATGTGGGTTGTTACATAATGAAGTCTCCATGCTCCTGGCCCCGCTAGAATCCGTGGGGAAACCTCTTTAGCTCAACTGTTTGGAGAGGCAGAAAGTATCTGGGCTTATTAGACCTTCATGCATGGAGGGGTGCATGTACAGTGCAAATTTTATGGATTTGTCTTGGCCAGACATTTGCCATGCCTGTGTCGTGCTGTGGCTGCCAAGATTTGGAAATCAGCTCTGTGCATGCTACAAGGAAAACTTTTGTTCCTTGGATTTCCCCCCCTCCTGTATATAAGCCTAAAGTCTTTATATTTGAACTAAATATTTAAATGCTCTGTTATTCAGACAAATGAGAACTTGATCTTGGGTTTGAGCTGTGGAATTAATATCAATACACTAGAATGTTTTAACTGACCTAATGTGTGTTCATTGGGATTATGCCAATCATCAGGTGTGTTTGCACATATGAGGAAATTCTTTATTTTCACCAGAGTGACTTGGAAATCTGCTGGTGAGGCTACCAGAGGCCTCAACTGAGCCTCTGCTGGGCTGGGGAGCTGACTTGGGCAGACCCAGGTTGTTCTCCATTGGACTTTGAAAAAGATGTGTGGAATTTCCTTTATCATGTCTTCTACATCAACAATAGTCAGACTAAACCCCACAAAGGTTATTGTTTTCGTTGTATCATTTGTTTCCATATTTTTTTGTTTTCATGAAAAGCTCAGATTCTATAATTTACATGAAATGACTCCGGTTTTCTCCTTGCCATTTACCTGGGAGTGAGATGACCTTTGAAGCCTGCAAGGAGCAACTGCAAAGGTATGCAAGCAAAGTAGGATTCTTCTTCAAAACTCACCTGAATCCATGGCAGAAAAAATTACTATTGAAAATAACAGGTAGGCTCCAAAAACACCAAGGTTCCTTATAAAAATGCTACCCTAGAATGGTTTTTGCTTTTTTGGTAATTTTTGCCTCTTAATTTCATTTCTGGAAAAGACCGTCAGTGGTCAATTTCTATTGATATATCTACAGAAAAAGGCATCAGAAAACACCAGTGTGCCTGCATTTATTTTGGATGAAATAACATTCACGTCAAATGCAGACGTCAGGCATCTGAACTGGGAAGTAACATGAAGAGTAAGGAGAGAAGCCAAATTTCTCCCAGGGCAGAAAGGTGCCTGGATTATCACCTGGATCTTCCACTGAGGTTCAACATGGTTTGGTGATGCTGCAAAAATCCTGGGAGAAAACAATTTTGAGGAATTAACATTTTAGTGCTTTGTGATGGGAACACATGGAAAACATTGCAGCTCTCGTGGCTGTTTGAAGCCTGGATTTGGAAGGAGCTTTCCCACACACACCCTAAAGGTGGGACCTCCCTGCTTGGCCAAGGATCCACCACTGACTTGGACAGTGATGGCTGCAGGAACAGCTGGATGAAGGTGGTAGCTTTTAAAAGGAAAGTCAGGAGGTTGGAGGGAAAAGGTGTAAAGTAAAACAAGTTGGTAAAATGGTAAAAGGCACAGAAGTTCTTACTAAAGATGGGCTGCAGTATCTCTGTGCTACCAGGGGCTTGGGGCTGCAGGGAGGTTCATTTGAGGGCACTCCACAGTGTGCGAGCTGTTGCTACCAGCAGCCTCACAGTCACTGGAGTTCATCCTCTGCCATCTGCCTTTATTTTGCACATCTTACTCAGGGAGATGCCACAAATCAAAATGACTTGGTGCGTCACTGCAGCAGGGCTGGGTGGTGTGTGTGGCTGGCAAACTGCTCCCAGAGAGGCTCAGGCCAGGAGCTGGGGCTTCCCTCAGAGCTGGGAGCTGCATTGTTTGCTCAGTATCAGCCCCACTTCTCTAAAGGTCACAGCAAATTGAGAATGGGAGCCCTGGTGAGTCACCATAGTTAGACAGAATATCTGGCTGTTCTCTGCCTTTTCTGCCTTTTTCTGTGGTCTGGCACTGGGCTCCAAGTCCTGAACTCCAAAAAGCTGCTGCAGGTGTGGTGCCAGTAACTCCAAGCTGGTAATGAGAGTCCTTCCCATCAGCTTGCCTGAACAGATTCTCTGTCAGGAGAGTGATCTCTGATGGCCAAGAAATTGTGGCATATGTTTTCCCCTTTGAAAGATAACTTTTGTGTGTAACGTTGCCAGCATAAATCCTCTCAGTCAGCAATTCTCCCTCCGTACATGAATGTTACTGTTCTTCAACATTGCTTTTCTTAGGAAAACAAAATAAAAATGTTTAACAAGACAAAGAAAACCAGTGTAAGGAGGGTAGTAGATGGTAACCAGGACAAGGAGATGTGACAGTAAACAAAACAAATGCTATCTTCTTGCCATCTTCTCCGAACAGTTTGATGATGCTTGATGGGTGTTTGCAGATTTAAGACAAATTATTTTTGGGAGTCCTCCCTTGCCTTCTTTCTCTGTCGCCAGGGTTTCAGTAGTTGTATTAAGTTGATTTCATTACAGCTGTAATTTCAATGTAGCTTTCCAGTTTGTTGTAATGTTTATCTGGACGAGGGACATAAAGATTCATATTTTAAAGCCAGGAGTACTGACTGATGGGGTTGAGCTTGCGTCTCTTGCTGATGAAGATGGGGAAATGCTGAGAATGAGGTTGCTGAGGTGAACCCAACTGATGTACACACACCTACCCAAACTGCAGCTCTACAGCCTCTTCAGCGGTTAGTTCACCAGCAGTGATTTGTCTTTTCTCTAAAACATCCATTTCATGAAGCAGAACTTGGGGAAAAAGGCCAGCTGTTGCATGCCAGCCCGTGTCCTCTTGAAAAAAAGCAAAAAGATCCCCCAAAACTTAGAAGAATTCTGTCCTGCTTCTTGGTTTTCCTCCAGCAGGGTGAGAAAAAAAGTGCTTTTTCTTGTGTTGAAAGGAACACGGAAAGCACAATCTGCAGCCAGGCCCCAGTGGGGAAGAAGGATGATGATGCTGAGCTCTGGCTGCAGCCAAATGGCAAATTCCAGGGCAGGAGCTGGGGATGCCAGGCTGGACTGGGGAAAACCCCAAACTGTGAGGGATCTGTGACCACAGAGTGTGCCTGGGAGCCCTGTCACACTGGAATGTGGTGCTGGCAGCAGCTGTGGCCGTGTGCTGGTGGCAGCAGCACCACTATGAGCTGCTGGAGCAGCCAAGGGGCACTGTGGGGGGCAGGCTGGGCCCTGGGCCACCCTGGACCTGGGAAATGGTGCCATGGATGACGTCTGGCTGTGCCACTGCTGATCCATGGTGGGGTGATCGAGGGGAGTCTCCCCCGGTCTGTGTTCCAGTAACCATCTTAGCAGATGGGAAATTAACAGATAAAGCAATTGCTTTAGCAAAGCTGGATGTGAGGGACTTAGTAAATATCTCTGACTTCAGCCCCAGATGTCTTCTAAGCCTTGTAAAATGGTTTCCTGAGTAACCTGGATAATAATGATGGAATTTAGCATTATCACAAATCTGGCAATTGCTAGCTTGAGTTTCATTTTTTATTTTTCTTCCTTGAGCCTCCTTGCCTTCTTTCCCCCCAGGAGAGCTGAGTCTAGACAGTGAGCTGGGAACACCAGAGAAAGTGAGGCAGAGAGCATCTTCCTTGTACATCTGCTTCACCCTCTCATCCAAGTTCTGCACGTGTGCTTTTTTCACAGCTATTTCTAATTAGTTGTCACAATCTTAGACCTCACAGACTGAGAATACAGGAGAGCCTGTTGCCTGTATAGGAACAAAATATCACACTTGTCTTTCCAATCAACACTTTCATTAGAATGGAACTGTTGGCTGCTGCTCGTCTCCTGGGGTAGGAGTTCCACACAGAGCTGGGGAAACCTCCTGATCCTCACCTTTTCTCCTTACATCCTCAGAGCCTTTTTTTCCTCTAACTCTCACTAGCAAGACAGCACTTCTGGACAAGACTCCCAAATATTTGATTTACAAGTAATGAAAGGCTCAGTAAACCACTTGGACCATCTCCTGAGGACAGAAGGGAGCTGTTCCTGAGGGTATGTTCCTTGGATCAGTGTGCATGTGTGCACACACCATGGACACAGAGCAGAGAGAAAAAACAAATTTGTGTAATGCTTTGGTCTCATTTTCTGCTCGGTGAAAACTGTGTTTATCTGGAGAAGAGCATCCAACACTAAAGCAAGTGTGTGGGCGTTACAAAAACAAGTAATTCTTCCCAAAAGAAAGCTTGCAAACCTGGACAAGTCAGTACTGAAGTCAAAAGGCTTCTAAATATGCCAGGCCAGGGAGTAGCACCCCCATGGCAGCAAAACAGCCCACAGTCTGGAGTGATGCCATTTAAACATTGTGAAAGTAGAGCAGCTCAAAATAATATTTTTAACCCAGGTTAAATTATTCTGATCTCAGAAGCACACGGGGGGCTCCTGACACAGATGTCACTGTCTTCTGAAGCTGTATAGCATGAAGCAGGCTCATAGTGACCCATCCTCCTCTGGGTCTTGTGTACAGCCTAAAGCAGCTTTGCTGGAGGATCCTGCCCAGCTCACTGGCCATGTGAAGCTCTACAACAATGGCTTTTCTGTAGTAATAAACAGTACAAAGTGAGAAAACAGAAAAAAATGAGGAGCAGCAGTGGGCAAGGGAACACCTTCCTTCTCAAAACCTTCTCTGTCTGAATTGCAAGGACCTTTTCCACTTGGGTCAGTAGCATGAAGGGACTTTGCTAAGGAGTTTATATGGGGTTTCTCTCTGCATCTCCAGTTTCAGCATCTTGGGGATATCTCTGGCCTCCAGCTCTGGCTTCTCACAGCAGAAACGTGTGAACTCCGGAAGCTCTGCTCCAGGTCTCAGATAGGGAAGCTGAGTACTCGAGTCAACACTTCAAATTTATTGATGTCTTGCACAAATATTTATGAGGCCATTTCCTCCTGCACTGGCAGGCACAGAGCCAGCAAGCTCTCTAATTCATGGCATGGTATTTATTGACAGGAATGTATAATTGTTTTAGGTTGAGGACAAAACTGGGTGCTGTAGCACGGAGAAGGGATGTGTGAGCTGAGAGTTCAGTGAGGGAGTGGGAGCCCGAGGGGCTTTAGCAGCAATTTCCTAACCCAGCAAAGCAGGGGCACTGTGTGATGTGCCAGCACTGGGATCCTCAGGCAGCCAGAACCCTCAGCATTGGGCTCTGCTCTTGCTCCTCTTCCTTGTTCTTCCTCAAGAAAACTTCACTAACAGGGTTTGAGGAATGAATTCAGGATCCAGCTGGTAACACTGCAGAACTCCAAAGACGTGTCACAGACACATGGAGCATCTCCTGGAGCTGCTGGGCAGGTTATTTGACAGAAACACCGATATATCCTGACAGTTGCCCTGTATCAAATTTCTCAGATTTTGTATTCCCAGCCAAAATCTCTCTGCAATGAAAACCAATGGTGCTAAGCTCTAGAAATATGTATTTCAAAACCAGAGGGACCACATACTTGAAGGCTTCCAGCTCTGAAGTGGTGCCAAGGGGTATCTCCTGTTTCAGCCCAGGCAGCTGTGGCCAGGCTCCTTCCCTGCTCAACCCATGGAGAACCAGCTCAGCCTTACCTGGAGTCCCACAGAGGGACCACGAGGGAGAGAGCAGAACAGTATTGCAAAGCCCTTTCTAACTCAAAGTGTCTAAATCAGAGGAAGCCGAAGCCTTTGCCATACAGGTGACATGGGCACATTGAGTTTTCCTCCCTGGCACAGCCCTGGGGTGGGAAGATGGAGTTTTTAATCACAGGTGGCTGTGCTTTCTCCTTGGCAAGACTTCCTCATGAGCCAGATCTCTGGCTCAGTGATGAGTGAGGAAACTGGTTTGCATTGCAGGGCTCCAGCAAGGCAAATCCCAGCAGATTTGCACCTGGAAGGTGCCAGCCCAGCATCAAGGCACGGATAGAAGGATGCAAAGGTGACCAAAAGTCATTTTCTTCCATCTTCACCTTTCCCTTTCCATGAAGCCAAGCACAGAGTCTAATCAAAGTGTTGCCCTTTCATGTATGACTAATCACACAGAAAAGTCACCAAAACTGTATGTCCCATAATTACATTGTAAAAAATGCAATAAAGTAATAGCATCTTTACATTACCATGGCTGAAGTGGATTTTTAACTAGCTTTGTCACTGGCATGTAAAAAATAAAATAAAAAAGCATGGGCATTAATTTTAAAAAGAAATGATATTACAGTAACTCTGTGTATAGTGAGAGTTTCAATTTTAATTTTAGTTCATTATCTTTTTCCTTATTAAGAAAGCTAAATCTGTTTTGTGTTTTCATTATTTCATTAGCTCAAGAAACCTCATCAGTAACTGTGAAAGCTGCCAGCATAAATAGCACAATTTTCATATGTGAGATGGAATAATTTGCTTAACCACCTATTCAGCAGAGGCTGGAGCTAACAATTAGAGAAAGCAGCGTGATTCAAAAATAAGTTACAATTGATTGTGTTTCAGTGGAAATGAAGTTTGGAATGTGCTAATTTGATTTGATTTACACATCTGAGCCACAGTAAGTTGACATGAGACTTGGGACACCTCAGGAAAGAAGACTCTTCTTAGGAAAAGTACAAAAAATTGTTTAATATAATATTTCAAACACAATTAAAGCAACATGCTAATGACACTCTCACTTCTCAGAATTGACTGGTGACATCTTCTTCCAGGATTTACACTCAGATGGAAAATTTAAGACATGCTCTGCAGTAAGAAACATCATGTGCTGTGGAAGTGCTTATGAACTAATTCACTTTGGAGTGAATGTTTTAGAACAATTATAATTTCAGTGCTTTTTTGGCCAAACTGTCCCATTCCAACAATGATGCTTGTGGACTAAATAAGGGCTAAAGCCAAGAGGGTTAAAATAATCTCTGTCTATACAGTGAACTATGAACTAGAACCAGTTCATTTTTACACAGGTAATTTTTACTCTTCAAAGACCTGTGGAGGCAGGAAAGGAAGTTTCAAGAGGCCGGTTGGTCATTTCAGCTGAATTTTCTAAAGCTCTGTAAAAGGCAATATTTCTCAGTGGAAATGCTGAACAACAGGACTTGGGGACCCTGCCCTATCTTCTCATCACACACAGAAAGGTCTGGGCTGTTCCCAGGTGTGCAGAGGATTTGGGGGATGCTATGGCTACTTGTCAGCTGTGAACTTGGAGCACGTGTGGGTTAAAGCCTTCTCCCCCCCTCATGGTACCCCCTGTGAGCCTTCAGGGGCTCCATTTGAAGGGTTTCTGACCTTCCTGACAACCCTGTCTCCATCCCTCATGTTGCTCTCCACCTCAATTTTCTTTATGCCATTGCTCTTCTCAAATCAGAACAGCAACACTGTTTAGGTTAAAGTGGGATGCTCAAGGTGATACTTCAGGGCTGGTTTGAAAGAAACCTGAGGAGGCTCCGTGCTGGGTCTGTGCTCAAAGCTGGTAGATCAAACTGGCAACATCCCACTGGCTCTATGCCTGTTTCCGTGAGTCTAAGGAAAAGAGGTTTTAATTTCTTTTTTCACCCTACCTGTTCTGGTTTGGCTTCCCCTGGAAGACATTAGGCCATGTGAGAGCACATGTGTCAGATGTTGTTATTTTATGATCATAAATGTCTCCAAGTAGCTCCATTTTGAGTGAGAATGCTATTAGAGCTCTCAGACCTGCCTGGATAGGATTGCACACTGTCCAACAAAGATGCATGAACTGCTAATCTGTAGGCAGTGCACTAACTCTTCTTTACATGCAGAGGCTACTGAGACAGAACCAAGGAGGTGTTTGTTGCTAGTAGCTATATGTGCACTGTAGAAACCCATCTGCTAACCAGAGGACCACCCACACATCATTGTTTTGGACACTTTAACTGCAATTTTGTTTTATAGATGTCCTGCAGTACAGACTCCATCAGGATTCTGGTCTCTGGCACATACATATATATTGAGCACACTGACAGAAACCTAATGACTTACATGGCTCAGGCATTAAGAATATATTTCAGAGGTTTTTAAAGGAGAAACCCGGAATTGTTTATGGAAAGCTCCTTGGATCTCCTTTTCCAGGAATGCATTATTTACTGTGCTGGTACCACAAAGGCATAGGGATATACCCTGAGGAGGAGAGGCAAAGCTCCCTGCCGTGTTTACTGTCATAACAAAGCACCAGGGCCTGGTTCTGATCTTACTCATGTGGGTGTAAATCATGAGCACTGTGCCCTGTGGATACATGTTCTCCTCTTGCTCAAGTGGTGCCAGCACAGAAACTGGCTCTTTGCAGCTTTCTTGCTACAGGTTCCTTCTTTGCCAGTCCCAATGCAGGGTGCCAGGGCCCTTCTCCCAGAAATGCCTTGGCTGGGTGCTGTGGGCTGGTCCTTCCTTCTGCAGCCCCTCAGTGCCCCCTTTGCCCAGGAGGTGCACAGAGAAGGAGGCTGGGAGCACCTACCTGTGAAACACTCATTTTGCCAAGCCAGGGGTAGAGGTTTGCTTCAAAGAGCAAACTTGGGGCTCAAGCCTCCAAAACAGCTTTGAAAATCCATCTGTGCGCAGAAATATTCATGGGATGAGGATGCATTTGGTGTGCCCATCAGTAATGATCCCATTGATGGTCCCATCTGTATCTCCAGCCAGTTTTCCCCTTAGCTTCCTCTTTGCTGCCTTGTAGCCCCTGGCTTTGCTTGCTGCAGACTAGACCTTCCTCCAGAAGGTGCAGGGAGAGTGACTTTTTGACAGCAACACAGTCTGGCTGGGTGTATTGGTCTCCTGGGAAAGGCAGCTTGGCCTCAGGAAGGGCAGGTAGTTGTGGCAGGCCTGGCTTGAAGGAGGTGAATCTTCTCTAGTCCATCCTGGATTTGCTGGGTAATCTGGGGAATGCCTCAGACTGCGTTGTGAAAACTTTGTCTTGGGGCGGTCTATGATTATGGATCTCTACTGCAAGCAGGGGTGTGTTTTAACACCATTTTATTACTGTTTACTCTTTCTAAGGTTTCTATGCAAGGAATTTGAATAGTGTCCAGCACAACGTGGGGCATTTGTGGTCTGGAAGGGAAGTGAGAATGCAGAGTAATAGAAATGTCCACTGGTAAATACATGAGAGAAGAAGGACAGATCTGTCTTTTTATCCCTGAAACAAACAGGGCTGTTTCCTACTGGTGTTATGCCCATTAAGACCAGTGGGCATTTAATCCTTGCTGGCAAGGGGTTCTTTGGGAGAGAGATGGCTGCTTTAGTCATGATCTCACTAATATTAGTAGTCTTCAAAAAGTTACATTGCAGAGCTCTTAGATTGCACAGAGGCGTGGATGGAGATAGAGGGGGAAACGGTGTCAAGCCTTGTGACAGATGTGCCCCCAAAAGTGCTGAGCTCAGTAATGGGGGAGAGGAGGCCAAATGAAGCTGCTCCCTGGGACAGGAATTTTAGCAGCATGGTATCCCACTCTGTGGCTTCTCTCCTTGGAACTGGTTTGCTCAGGTGGATGGGGGAGAGGCCATGGCCAAAGGAAAGATTTTCCTGCTCGGAATGCAGGTCTGTGTGCTGGGGGTGGGAAAGGTGTCCAGCAGGAATGTGAACAAGGTGGAATCGCTCTCCCAAAACCACCCTCTGGGGCCAGAAATTGCATTTCAGTCTCAGAAGCACTGTTGAGGCTATTAACTGGCTGCTTGCTCCATTTCACTGCTTTCTGGCTGCCTGGGTTATAAATCGCCGTTATTCCTGCATTAGATTTATACTGAGGGAAACTGCACAGAGCTTCAGCCAAGGGCTCCAGCTCATTCCTTCTGCCTGTCTGATCCAGGGATGGGATTTCAGCAGGACAGACAGAAACATTAGCCATGCTCTGCACTTTATGGGGTGAATTTGAGCTTGTAGGAAATCCCGTCATTCTTCCAGCACGTGCATTCATTAGAGCCAAGGGCACTTATACAGATGTTGGGGTGGAAGAGGTCACCTAATAACGTCCATCACAGGGCATCCTTTTTCAGTGGGTATAGCTCTAAGTCAGCAGAAGGCTGAGGGTTTAATTAGACTATGACACTACAGAGTTATGGAGATTAAAGGGCATTTGACTTCATTTTTTTCACATGGCATTCAGTTTTTAAAATGTCACTGCGAAGTACTTTAGGGCCCTGTTTCGTCACTACATTATTTTTATTCCATGCCAATGTCACCTCATTGATTTCTGTATGGAAGGCTGGAGGGCTCAACGCACCATGGAAATTCTGAGGTCGGCTTTGAAATGAAATCTGGGATTCAGCTCATTTGTAGTCTTGGGGAGTTTCCAGGCTGTGGTCACACTGTGTGTGTTCGTGTATGCAGAGAATGAAAATTCTGCCAGTTTGAGGTTTCTTGCTGGACTAATGACAAATATCACCGCTGAGCCAGCAGTCCCATGGCTCATCTAATGTCAGGTGCCTTCAGGATTACTCAGGCCAGATGTGAGTTGTTAGGGAAAATGACTGTTTTCATTAATATTACTTTAAAAATTGTTTTGTGAAAAAGAACTGGTTTTGGCATTTTCAGTAGAAAACCCATGAAAACAAGAATAATTATTTTGAAATTTTGGTTTTGGTTCTACCTTTGTTTGGTTTTGTATCATTTCTTTCCTGCTATCTTGTTCTACTTTCTCATGTTTTTGCACTCAGGAGGTGAGGGAAGGCAGACGAAAGGGTAGAGCACTCATCACACTTGGAGTAGAAGCTCTACCATTTAATTTTGATATCTGAGATTGATTTAAAAGAAAAATTTGAGGTTGTCTGAAAAATATTAGCAAGGTAGCTTTCTCAGAAAAAAAAGTTTAGAAAATTGCCAGCCAGCTCAGCTTGAAATAGATGTTTGGAAATGTGACAACACAGCATTGCTAGGATATTTTTCCAATTATCATTAAATGTTGTGTAGAGAACCATGGAAAGTGGAGATTCCTCCTGTGGAAAAGCTTGGGCAGGCAGGGATCATTCAGACATCATGGACATGGCTTGAGGCTGCTACTCTTCCCTCAGCTGCCTCCAGTGCAAGGGACAGGGCACGTTCTGCACCCTGGCATGTGAAGTTCCTTCCCGGCTGGCACAGTCTTACACTGCTCCTGGTTGCTCTAGTGCTCCATTGCCTTCCCTCAGCAGTAGGGCGAGGGATTGTTTTATTTTCATTTCTAAGCACTGCAAAGACCTCCAGCAACTGAAATGAGAGGCAGGAAGGCAAACTTATTATTTTTGTTTCTATTCTTCCTGTCTGCTTTGTGAGGTGCCCAAGAGCAGAGTATGAGGATCTCCTGTTTAAACTGGGATGATGTTACTCAGTGGTCCAAATGTCTTCCAGCTTGAAGTAAGGGGTGCTGCAAGAGCTGTTGGGGTATGAGCTGTTCCCAGGCCAGAAGCAGTGAAGAGAAAAGGAAAATAAACCTGTTAGTTTCAGACACAGACTGTGCACAGGAGCCACGTGCAGAGCACATGTCCGTGTGCTGTGTGGGAGTGCAGGTGTTTGTGCACGGCCCATGGGCTTGCACTGGGCACATCTGAGCAGGTGTGCACAGGGTGGGAGTGTGCAGGTGTTGTCCAAGTGCTTCTGCCCCGGGTTTGAGTGGTTGTTTATGAGGTTATGGCTGAGTGCACTCTGATTACAGGCTGAGTATCTGGTTCTGTGGATACATGCCACAGTATTTGTGGCTATGGTGGATGGATGGGAATGTCCAATCTGCTTGGCTGGGAGGACATAAGAAGTCATTGCAAAGAATTCTGATAATTGCTCAGTTCAGCCTTCATGCTGGCTTCAACTGCTGAATTTGGTTTGGGTGATTATTTTTCATAAGCTTGTAAAGAAGGAAAAGATGTAGAGGATAATCCATATATACCTGCAGACCTTAAAGACAAAATGTTCTTTCCCTTCTGTTCTCCCTGTTCTTGATTTGATATAATTTTAAAGAATAAAAGATTTTAAATTTTTTGTAAACATTATTTTCATTTCCCTTTCTCTGTAGAGCACCCCCACTGAAGGGACACTGGCAATACAAGGTCTGGTTTGTAGCTTCTATGTGGCCAGGCTGCTCTTTACATCTTTAAAGCACAAGAACAGCTTTACACATGTCTTGTGAAAATTACCTCTTGCTGAAAAAAATTCAACAGATGAACTGTGTCTTTCTGCCCTCAAAAACATGAGCTGCTGTCTGAAGAGATCTAATGAGAAGATTAAAGATAAAGGCTCTGAATTCAATTCGAAGTGTCAATATGTAACTCAGTAAGAAATGAAACATTTTTCAATTACTGGTAATATGAAACAAAATAGTGGGAAATAGAAATGGCAATCTTTTTAGCTAACCTGAAGGCCATTTCCAAGAGGCACTGTGCATTAACTAAGCAGTGAAAATTTTTACATCACTATTTTCCCTTGTGCCCATAATAGCATAAAATAAAAAGATTTTAGATAAGATTTCATTCAGTGAATCAATTGCAAAACCACACAGAGCCTTAGTGGGCATTCAGTCCTCGATCTAATGGAAATTTTTACGAGGATGTCAATGCTAAGTTGATTCCTACAGCGGAAAGCACATACAAAGGATCCAATTACAGATGGAAACCTTTTGCTTTCTAAGAGACTTTATTAACCCCTGAAGCACTGAATATGCAAAGGGTTAGTGAAAAGTTTTCTGATGGACTGGATGATGGTTTATATCTGGTTGCTCCCCCCACCACCAGCTCATTTTCTTTTTTCCTTCTTCAAATAGAAAAAAAATACTGTGCACTGGAGGTAATTAACAGTCTCAGCAAAGCATGCAGAGAAGCTATTGGATCCTAGAGGAAAGGCATAAGCAGGTTACACCGACTGTGGGAAGTATCTGCCTAACAGATTTCAGCCTTTAAAAGATATGCTGTGAAAATGGTTAGCAAAGAATAAAAGTTCTTGTTAGACCTTCTGCCACAGAGTTTTCAGGGGGTGGGGAATTTGTAATGCAGGAATGGGACCACCAGCATCCAAAAACCAGGGGGAGAAGGAAGGGTGATAGCATCACCTTGTGTGATGAGAGTGTGCTGGTACTCTGAGCTCCCCATTTCACAGAGCTTTAGGGGCAGACTGGGGAGCACCTTTCAGTTCAGATTCTCCCCTCCATGGGAATGGAGCAGAAAAACTTTACAGCAGTTCTTACAGCAATATGCTTGGAGACAGGGTGTGCAGGTTTGGAGTTCTAAAGTTACAAGCCCATAGGCAGCTTTTCTTAATTTATGTTAAAATGTTTATTATTTCATTGAATCACTTTGCCTGGTGAAGTCTCAAACGTGTGACTCCTGCCTGCTCTGAATGACAAGCAAATCTCAGGAGCTGAAATTTTGGTGAGGAGTTCATGAGAGAGAACATTTTGTTGGTGGGTATGTGCAAGGCTTGAACAGTCAGTGGGATCTGCAGTGTGTGCAGAGCATTTGGCAGAGGAGGTGGATGAATTTTTATAACCACTTTTGAATTCTTTTTGTGCTTCTGCTGAGCCTTTGTTCTGTTTAATCTCACCTACTCCTACCATTGCCTCACCATGCTTTACCCAGGACTGTGCTCACAATCTCTGCACATATGAGCCACTGTGCCTGACTGTATTATATATTATACATATATATAAGATAGATATATTAGAGAAATGGAAGAGCAAAAAGCTATGGCTGGTGATATGAGTAAACTTTGCTCTATTCCCACTTGTGATGAGGTCTAGCTTAATTTCATGGCAGTAACTCTTGATTCATGGTGGAGTAAAGCAGTAAAAGGCCACAGCAGAAGTGTTTATGAACTGAACTCTAACTAAAACCCTAGAGGTGGAAATCCAACCACAAGTTTTAGATCTGGATTCAGATTTGACATGCCCCAAAGTTTCTGTGGGTTCAGATCCAGGCTTTTGTTCTGAGCCCATAAGAGCCCAGTGAAAAGTCAAGTTCAGTGTTTGTTCAACACTCCTGACAGCGCTTATTCACTGCTCTGCTGAGACTGCAGATATGAAAACAAACACAACGTGCCCTGGACAGCCTGGCCAGGCTCCAGTGGGGAGTTTCATCCCTCTGGAAGAGATGGAAAGATGGCCTGAGCCAGGGTGCTCAGCCTGTGCCTGAGAGCATGCATGAGGGGCTTTTGGCTTCTCTTTTTGAAATGAAAGGCAAGAAGAATATAGGGTCAAAGTTCTTTAAATCTCCACTGATTTCATTTGTGTTTAAGCTGTGGACATTTGAGATGTGGGAATGTCAAAAATGCCTTGTGCAAGCCAAACTTACTCACTTACCCCTTGCATATTTTGAGAGACTTTTTTCCTTGTCCCCCAAGTCCAACCTTGCTCCCAGAAGATGGGCAGTGAAATCACTTGGTGTTTATCTGTGCAGGGTGAGCTCTGTAGGTAACTGTTGGTACTGAGGGATCCCTCCAGTTATTAGGCAAAGAAAAAGATCCCCTGGGGACAGAAGTTTTATATACTCGTGTTGCTGTAGCAGGAGAGAAAGGGAAGCCACTATGAAGGAATGTATTGCTCAGCCCCTGGCTGTCCCAGCCTGTGGCATGCTGGCAAACACCACTGGGTTTTCCCTGAAGGAAGGTGGATCGGTCTCCCACTGTTGTGTTGCGACTTCCCAAACTGATAGACACCCCAAGACTTTCTGAGGAATAACACATTTTTGTCTAAAATTAGGCCAAGCCAGAATGCAGCTCTAGGGTTGGCTTTGTCCCACCATCTGCTGTGCTGGGGGCTCATGGGCAGCAGAGTTTCCTCCATGGAAAACTCCAAGTTCCATGGGGACTTGTCCAGGTCTTATTTCCCAGTCCTGCATTTCTTTTACAGGTCTATCTGAATCATGAGTTTCAGGTCAGCTTGTGTTCCTGTGATTGAAAGAAATGTAAAATAATCAGTGTAGAATATATCTATAAACCTAATTTTTCTGTGCAAAATGACTTGAGATTTTGTTGAGCCACTCATCTGGCTTTATTTGGGCCAACTTACATTGCTCAGCTTTGCTGGTTTAGGCTTAAACTGTTCAAAGAGTGCTGTCTTTCCTTGGATGTACCAGCAGCACCAAAGTCTCTGTCATCACTCTCTAAATAAGACAGCAGAGAACGTGTAACTTTTAATGATGAATACTGCCAGTACCCTGTAATGGGTTTTTTTGGAGGAGTTATGAACCACATTGCCATTGTGTCCAAGGAGAGAATATTCTGCAAGTAAGAGCAGCTATATTTAGAAGACAACTGCAGCAGGCAGTGGGGAGTGCTGAGGTGGCTGTAACTGATACCCCAAAATGGAGGTCAGAAATTTGACCTTTCTGCTTGGCAGCCAAGCAGCTGAGCCTTGTTGTTGTGTTTTTGGACAAATTATGAGTGGAAGAGCTGCTGCCTGTTCAGAAAAGCTCTAATCAATTTGCTATAAATTCATAAAAAATGTGTTTACAGCAAATTTGGTAAGGTCATAATGCACCAGACATACTGCAGTGTTTCTGCTGAAGGGAAGCACAGCCCACCACCATGAAAATGAGAACAAGCTTACGATAAACTTAGTTGTAGGAAATAACTAAAAATAGACATTTCCAAGAAAATCTTGTCTTTCAAATATTCCTTGTAATATCATGAAACAACCAATTTTAGTGAAAACCGGTTTTATGAAGTTAAACTGCTTTGATTTTTCTGACCAGTTTTAAATTGAGAGATTTGGCATCATTTTAGAATTGGTTTTTCAAGCTGAAGAGCAGAAGTAGTTTTGGTGGTAATAATAATTAATCGGAGGAAAACATCCTTCTAACATGACTCAGCCTCAAGAATTCTCCAAGTGATTGGAAGGGTCATTGTGCCCACGAGAGAGAGCAGTAACATTTCCTGCTCAGCCTGGGGACTACCAGAGCCACTGCTCGTGCAACAGTGGAAAAGGTTAAATGAGAGAACAGTCACCCAGTGCTTATGCCCACCATGGTTCATTCCCCACTGAGGTGTCCTGCTGGTTCACCCACTGTGCTGGCAATAGAAATGCATGTTTATCCACCTGAAATACTATTATTTACCTTTTGTGCATCTCCAGATAACTTCATTGCTGTGATTTTCATCAGGTGGATTTGAGAGTGTTGTAGAAAACCTGGTTTTGAGGACAAGGGGTCCTCATGCTCAGCTGTTCCAACCTGTAGCATTCCCAGCCTTTCACAGAATCACTAAGGTTGGAAAAGACCTCTGAGGTCATTTAGTCCGGCTGTTAACCCAGCACCACTGTGTTCACCACTTACATGATTAAGATACATGGAGATATTAAAGAAATCACCACTTAGTCAAACATTTAATAAAAAGAAGGTGACAGGTATGCAAGGATCCCACACAGATTCTCAGAAGAAATACCTTTTCCACTTTCACTGCATACCTACTGCATTGACTTTTCACATACACACTGCTGCTGGATTTTATTTTTTTTATGGCCTTGTCTCTCCTGTGCTTTTGAACTTCAGCTCTAATTTCTTATAGCTCTCTTTCTGCCACTTCCCTGTCATTAATTGCCTTGATCATGAGCCCTACATGAGTGTCACTATGTTGAGCTGCCAAGGTATGTAGGATATAATGCATCCTGCTTGTTTTCTTTTCCTACTCTCCTGACCCTGAGCCAAGAAAACGCCATCACCTCATCACCTGCAGCTCACCATTCTAATATCTCTCATTTTAAATTAAATCTCACATTTTATTTCTCAGGCAGGGCAAGAATTTTACAGCACTTGCACTTTGAAGGGGTGGCTTTGACCATGCTGTAGGCACAGACAGTCTCTCCAGATGTCCATGGTCTCTTTGCTTCCTTTCTGCTGCATTTGCAAAGGTGGACAAGCTGATTCCCTGGGGAATTTGCAGGGGCAAGCACTGGAATAGGAGAAAATGTAAGGGACAGCTGATTGAGCTGGCTAACCTGACAGGTGCCCAGCTCCAGCAGTGAGAAACAAGTCACATTTGCTGTACAATCTCAGCATCTGTTCAGCATGATCTGACAAACACTATTTCAGAGAACTTTAGGGTATTTTTCTCTGATTTGAGACTGGGGTGGGCAGATTTGGTGCCGCAGGTCAGCATTTTTTCATATGCCAGTGGCTGCTCTCTGGGCATTTTGCAGTGAACTGAAGAGCAGAGTACTGGTGGCTGAGTTCTGCTGTTAAACTTTTAATGCACAGATCCAGGACTGGGCTAGGCTGAACTTGGGTTTGGAAAGTTTTTCTGTACCATGCTGGGCAGATATATGTTTGGATTCTCTTCTTGTTTATGTATTTTTCTTGGCCCCTGCAACTGCGTCCGCATTGTGATTAAAAAGTATTTAATTAACATACAAAAATAAAATTTAAAAGTGTAATAGTTATTGTAAAAATAAAACTGTACCAAACCACTCAGGCAAACAGCACCCTGGAGAGCTGGTAAGCTTGGAAAAGCTGGAAAAATACAACTACAACAGTAACAACTTCTCTCAGGAGAGGTACAACCAGCCAGGAAAATAAAACCCACCATCTACTACAGCCAACAACCACCCTGAGGGCACCAAGGCAAGGCAAATCAAACACACACCCAAAGCTGAACAAGAAAAGTGCCTTTCCCCTTACTTGTTCCCAAGACTCAGGGTTGTGAGCAGCCAACAAAGTCAACTGGGCTTTTCCTGGGATGGCAGCTTTGGGAGATGCAGAGGTGAAATTGTGGCCCTTTGAGCTGCAAACTTGTGCCACTTGAGAGCCAGGTGCTTTTGTCAGTGTTCTGTTGTCCCTGGTTAAATATCTTGGCATCAGGTGGTTCTTTTCCTCAGTTTTTCTAGCTCCAGGTGTGGTGCAGCTGCAGGATCAAGGGGTGCTGCTGCTGCTGTGTCACCTCCCCTGCAAGCAGCTGAAATGTCACACCCCAAATTCTTGCAGTCTGACAGAAAATCTTTGTCAGAGGAAGCAGCATATGATGGTATTTATTGTCAGAGCTGTGTGACACTGGAAGGCAGCTTGAAAAGCTGTGGTGCTGAACCCACACTGCAGATGGGCAGCGTGGGGCACCCAGGTCAGGGCCCCGAGATCCTACAAATCCAGAGATCACTGCCCTTGCACAGCATCACCTCTTCCTTCACTGCATTCTTGTATTTTTACTGGATTGATTTCCAAACAGTAAGTTCTTATTTTTCTGTCCTGGCAGTAGGTGGGATTAAAATGCTTGAACAGAATTAGCAAGTGAATATGAGAAACAGAGAAGGGCTTAGAGTGGGAAACCTGGGTCAGGGAGATGGGCTTTGCAATTAGTCCTGCATGCTGTGAGGCTGGGGATCGTCGTTATCTCCCAAAGACCACATCTTATCTTGAGCCCTCTGAAAGCACTTTTCTTCCTGGGCCTCCCTGTCCAGGATGTTTCTGTTGGCCAAAGGCCCCTGGCCATCCCAGGGGACCAAGGGACCTCCCAGGCGCTCAGAGAGGGTGGATGATGTGAGGGGCTGCTCCAGGGGAGCCGGGGGACCTGAGCTGGCTGTGAGGGGCCCTGGCTGGTGGGGTGGAGGAGTGGAGGGGGCATGGGGGGAGTTGGGAGGATGCTCTGAGTGTGAATCAGGGACTCCACTCGGGGGCAGAGCAAGATTTCAGAGCAATCTCTGCCCAAAAACACTTCTGTCATATAATTTCTTCTGGCCTTTTGCATTGCCTGAAGACTCACTAATGCACCAATGCATCTTTCTTTCACTGAGTGATTTAAACCTCTCTGAGGCCAGAATATATAAACTCTTCTAAATTGCTACAGCCACATTTTTACTCCCTTTAAAAAACAAGTGTAAATTCCTCATGACCAGCCACTTTTTATGGATCCCTTCAGTGCTTTTGTGAATTGCAAGGTCCTTGGGCCCCGGCCATGAATATCAGGTTTGCAGCAACTGAATTATTTTCATGATTAAAGATAGTAAAGGATTTACAGGCCTTTTTTTTTTTTTTTTCCTCCGTAGAAATCTCTCCTGGTTGCATTTGTCCTGAGCTCTGGTGTATTTCACAGAAAATGAGACGGGAATTTGTGCCAAAGCAAAAGGTTAATTTCAAAACCACAGTAGAACTGGGGATATAATGGCATATGATAAGAGATTTTTTTTTTTTTCTGGTAGCTTTGGAAACAGAGTCACTATCTTCTGTGTGCAGAAACTCATCTTAACATGAACAATGAGAAAACACTTCTGCCAGGGGAATTCCAGTTAAGGTGTCTTTCCCCTGCAAAAAGGGGACGTCACCTGCCTATGCCCAACCTTCTTCTCTCAAACATGCGCACTAGAAATTGTCATATTTTACTTTTTTTTTCCCCACAGCCTTTGGACAGAGCTTCTGCTGCTAGTTTATTTTACAAAATTTTCAGTGGGGTTGTTATTGGAAGGCTCAAGGAGGCACCTGCATGATGGCTGAGTACAGAACAAGTGGGATGGGTGATTCAGCCTTGATGAAATAAGAATCATCCTGGACTCCTGACCAAAACAAATCAGTTCTTTGATGTGACTAAACTATTTGGTGGATAACGTCCCTGGCAGTATTTATTCCTGTAGCCTCAGGCATTTCCTGGTGCTGGTCCAAGCTGAAGCTGCTGTACCAGGTGCTGGAAAGTTCATGTAGAAATAGCCAAAGCCCTGTTGTCCCCCGGGGCATTGACATCAGCCTGCAGGGACTGAGCTGGTTCTGGAAAAGGATCCTTCAGACAGCGTGGCATCCTTTCCAGACAGGTGCTACTTTTGGCCTCCCTACTTTAAGCTACTCAAAAGTGGAGATTTATGAGCCAGCTCCATGATATATAGCATTTGATCCTTGTCCTGATGGCTTGCAAGAACTTGGACCTTGGATTGTTTCTGATCCCTTGGCCTAGCAGTGCTGTGCTGGCACACCTCCAGGGCAGAATTTAGCAAGTCCTGCAGCTCAGGCCAGTATAACTTTTTAAACTACTGACAAATGTGATCTTCCTTTGCTCCTTACCCTTGATTTGCCTCCATTTATTTTGCTGTCACTGAAATCCCTCATTACTCCCAGTCCAAAGCCGTTCATGGACCTTGCTGAATTTCTTCTTTTTTTTTTCTTCAGGCTGAAACTTTGGTCTGGCCTTATAATTACAGTATTATTAATGTATTTTTATCATTGTTAATTATTTTTACATGCCGAAATTGATTCAATATGCCTGGAGCTGCCATGCTGGAACATGCCTTGATTCTTTTCCAAGCTGGAGCCCTCGTGCACCAAACGTGGAGAGTTCCAATGGCTTTAAATCACTATAAACCTCACTGAGTGATTTAAGCTATTGGAGTGTATTCAAGTTTTTATAAGCCCTCAAATGTGAACCCTGCTCGAATTCTGGGTATGTACAGTGCAGTGGGATCTAAAATGGTTTGAGTGCTCCACATACTTTCTAAGCCCCTGGCTGGCTGGAGAATAATCAGGCTTGTCGGGCAGTGCACTGTGCAGGGACTTGGTATGATGGGAACCATCACATTTTAAAAATGCTTTTAATTCCTTTAAATTGAAATATTCCTGCTTCATTTAAGGGACTTTGGGCAGACCTTTCTGTGTGGCTTGGAGGATCAGCAGTGAGATGAAGTGGGTTTCATCCCAGTGCTGATGGAGTCACTCGTGCAAGGTCAGTCTTAAGGCAGGGCATCCCTGATCTCTGGTGACAGCCTGTGGAGTTGGGATCTGTGCCAGGACCCCAGGTTTGGGGTGTGCAGAGGGCTGAGCCCTTCTCTAATCTCCAGGTCAGGTCCTAAGTCTAGGTCTGTGGTGTCTGTCCTGATGCTGGTTTAGCAATGGCCACAATGGGAACAAGCTGTCCCTTGGGCACATCCTCTGAACAGGAGAGCAGCAGGGAGGGACATCAGAGGCCAGCATCTGGACATGCTGGAATTTTTCAGCTCCTTTTTAGAAGGTCTCAGGTCAGGAAAAAGCTGTGAGAACACGTGAGAAGTTGGCTATGCAGTGGAGGGAGGAGACCAACGTGGGTGTGAGAGAGAGCAGGGCAGGAGGGCTGCCTCTCACCCTGACTGCCATGGACGTGGCCCAGCACTACTCACACTCCGTGGTAAACTCGCCTGGCAGCCTCTCAAGTGAAAATGCAGAATCTGGAAACTTTAAAAGGGTGTTGGAGGAGCACTATAGCTGCAGAGCAATATGATCCACAGCTCTGAGACGCTGACTTTGAGACTGGTGCATTGGAGACAGCAGAGAACCCAATGTCCTGCAAAATATTTACTCGTTTCAGATTTCATTTTTTATGGACAACTGCATAACATCTCCACTATAATTCCTTGCCCTTGCCATCAAGTAGCCAGCTCTTTTTATACTCACAAGTGCAGCTGCTGAACACATTGCTGTAGTTTGGAGTTTTGCTTTGATGAATTGTTTCATTCGGTTTGATATCATTAGGGATGTATGGGGGGGGTGTTAAACTGTGCAGTAAAACATTTAAGATTTGTACCCATAAAGCTAATTCCTGCTGCTCCTGCTCAGTAAATAATGACAGCTGTGAGATCTGTGAGTGCTGAGCACCTTAGAATACTTTTTGTTATGTACCTATATGGATTTAATATTCTCAGTTGGTTAAAAAGTAGATTTTTAATCCTAATGGACTAAATTCTGCCCTGAATCACTGCACCTGAAGTAACTTTAAATAAAGCAGAGAAAACCTGAGTTTACACACCTATTAGTTAGGGTAGGATTAGACCCATCATACTGCTCAAATCTCATTTTAATAGTAAGAGAGAGTTTTATTAGTCATCTTAATGACAGTGCAAACCCCAACTACCGTTCATTCAAGGAACAGGTTCTTACATTTAAACAACATTTAATTCTCCTTAAAACCTCTTTTATTAAAAAGTTTTAAGAATAATATTAAATACATAAACAGCCATGTTAATTAGATTATATAGTTAATGTACATTGGAACTATGACTTATTGCAGAGTTACTGACCATGAAAGCACATTTTGATCATTCCAGGCTGTAATCCCCACTTAATCCATCCCCAGTCTGTCAATCAGTCGAATACAATCAGGATATTTATGATCACATCAGACCAGAGATCTGGAAGAATTTAGCAACTTTGCAGAGCTGAATCCAGAAAAGGGAGGAGGGGAAAATATTTCCACTGGCAAAATGAACTATTGCCAGGAAAAACATTATTGTTGACTTGGCCCATGTAATTGAATTTTCTACTCAGAAGTAACTTACAAACCAGCAACTAGGAGAAATTATCAATGCTGGGAACTCTCATAATAGCAAAGCAGAAGAGTTTTACCTGGCACAGCATTTTTTAAAATAATGTTTTTCTTTTTTTTTTTTTTTTTTAACGTAGTGCTGTGGTTTTTTCCTCTCCTAATTTTCTGCCATCATGAAATAATTCAAATCTCTAGGGCAGCAGGGAAAAGCATCCCTTTCTCAGGCCCTCACCTCCTGACACCCACCTCAGCCCCTGCTCCAGTGACCGCAAGCACCTCCCAGCAAGAGCTGGGTCTCTCTGGGCAGAGGACACCTGAACACTGATGGGGCACTTGATCCCCTGCCCTGGTTGGAGAAGGCTTTGGGGTCCAAACTACTTTTAAACACCTGAATCATATCTCAATATTTCCGTAAGGGATGTGCAATTCAGCAGCAAAACCCATGGCAGCAGTGAGGGTGTCCTACAGGAAGGTGACTCCTCTTGCAAAGGAGGAGACATGAACCTGGTCATCTTCTGGGAGCTGCAATGGTTGTCTTGGGTGTTATTTCAATATCCTCCATCCTTGAAAACATTCTCCATGCAGGAGATGAAGAAGTAGAAAGTGTTAGGAAGAAAGATGTATCAGAATGGGGGGGAGCAGCACTGCTCATCTTGAGGTGGGGGAAACTGAATGGAGCTTTACAAAGATGGGGGATATGCACCCTCTCCATGCTTTCCATCAAACCCAGGATAATCCTCCTGTATCCATAGTCCTACCTCTCAGTGGCAGGATGTATAAGTAACTTCCATTCTGGACACCTTATTCTCTTACTTTCAAACACAGAGAAGAGCTGAGGTAGGAGGCTGTGCTATCACCTGCCTTGCAGCTGTTCATAGCTGTACATGGGGTGTGATTTCCAGGTCTGTTTAGACAACAAAATTGGTATTTGCCTACTCAAAGCCACATGTAAGGGCCTGATCTGGCTACTTCTGCCCTAAGTAATGTTAAGCAATATTATGAAGACCTTCACAGCTCCTGTGATCAAGCTCAACCAATAAGTGACGTTTTCATCCAAAGCCTGAACAAATCCAAGCATGTTTCATACTTTGCCAATTGATTGTAATTTGGTCCTCTGCCTGGATGGCAAAGGGCTGGATTCCAAAAAATGTTTCTTCCATGAGCATCAGTGATTGGAGCTGTGCTGAGCCTGGGTAGGCAATGCCGTGATGAACTTTCCAAGTTCCAGTTGGCTTTTTAACAAACTCTCCCTCGTTAAGCTCAGAAGGCCATTGGAGATTGTGCTCAAAGGATGAGCTTGCTGGGCTCTTGATCTTGCCTCCTCTAAGGCATATTTTTCTCAGTTGCTACTTTATCACTTCTGACTTAGAACTCTTTCGATAATACTCTCTATAAGGAGTACACAAATGCTTCTTAGGGGCGGGGTTTGGTTATTGAAGAGAGAAGTGCAAAATGGAAAACAGCAGGATTATCAATATCCTGTTAGGCTTTGCCAGGATCCTTTTGATAGAGATTCAGTCAACACCCTTTCCCTGCTCTAATAGCAGTAAGGGCCTTGGAATGGAGCATTGTCAGGGGATT
Source organism: Picathartes gymnocephalus (assembly GCA_013390045.1). NCBI lineage: Eukaryota > Metazoa > Chordata > Aves > Passeriformes > Picathartidae > Picathartes > Picathartes gymnocephalus. The sequence continues at coordinate 773,524 of WEKY01037951.1, read as the reverse complement.
AGTCTTCTGCTTGTAAAAGAAATGCTTTAGCAGTTCGTTAGCAGCGTGATGCCATTATCTTGTTGACAGTGCTCTGTGTCACTGATACTGTCTCTGCTGCAGCTTCTGTTCAGACACAATTTGTTTTCATTAAGCTTTCATCTAAGCTCTCCCTTTTGCAGGACATTTGCCTTCATTTTTCTGCAGATACTCAGAGCATCCCTCAATAACTGTGTAAACAAAAGTTGCAGTGACGGTGTTTGGTATTAAATGAGCATTAGGAAGAAATGAGGTAACCAACAGCTCAGGACATGGCTCCTTGCTTGAGAACTTGAAATATGTCAGTTATAGTTTGTTTCTATCACAGTAATGTGGTAGTTGTATCTATGCCACTTTACCAAGAATGTACATGCTTCGTTAGTTCTGTCCCTGTCCTGAAAAATCTAATATGGCACAAATAAAGTGCGGTAAATGGCTTCATGGAAAGCAGATGTGAGTGGAAGTCTAGACTCCTACCAAGGCTTTAGGGGACTTCAAAGACTGAAAGAAAGAGCTGAACAAAATATTTGACTGTGCCAAATTTTCACTGTTCTTGATGAAAGAGCAAAAGTGAGGAAAAGAAATAAAGAAAATGTGGCTCCTTGTTTTAATTTTCTGCTAGCCTAGGGCAAGGCTTTTAGAAGGAATAAATTACAAGCAAACAGGGAGAGAGACTGAATGGAGCAACTGCTGAACAAAGGGCATTCTTGGAAGGGTCTGGTTTTAGAAAACCTAGAAATTGTCAGCTCAGTTATCAGTCTGCCTCCCCTCTTGCCAGCCGGCTGCTTTTGAGCGCTGCCGCGGCTCCCCGGGAGCTCCCTGCCCGCAAACGCTGTCCCTGCACGGCCACGGGAGCCCTTGGAACGTGTCCCCTGCAGGCGTGGCTGCAGGACAGACAAATGCACAATGCTTTGAAAATCTGGCAGCAGATTTGAGTGCGACATAAATGATTGCAGCCTTTAAAGTTGTTTTGCAGAACAAGCCGTTTGGGGTGTACTTGGAAGTGATGTAGAATATAGATGGTGGTATTCAAGAGGCTAAATCATGCCAGCTTTGGAAAAAGAATAATTTATTCCTGTTGGTCTGGGTATCACATACTACATAAGGATTAGGAAAAAAAAAAGCCATGTGCAGAACAATCAGATTTTTTTTCTTTCTCAGATACTGTGTGGGGGTAAAGGCTGTGACTGAACAAAAGTTGATCAGAAAAGAGAGGAGATCTATAAGAAACTTAGCCATGTTGCTTGTGGCAGTTTTATGAAATGATGCTTCATCTGTTTAAAATCTTTTCCATCCTTATTTCCTTCCAAACTGGCCTCTAGGCTCCACCCCTAGTGAAGGCTTGGCTGGCAGAGCCTTGCTGGTGGCTTTGACTGTCTCCCTCACCAGTGAGTACCTTTGTTCTAGGTGCACTTTATGGTCCTGAGCCCTGGGTTTTCCTCACTCCATGTGAGAGCAACCTGCAGGAGGATCTTTATCTACATGGCCAGTGAGGTGTGTGTTTCTTACACAGGCAGATAGTGCTAGGACAAGGGAGGAATGGTTTTAATCTGAAAGATGGAAGATTTAGATTAGATATAGGGAAAAAATTCTTCCCTGTGAGGGTGGTGAGGCCACAGCACAGGTTCCCCAGAGAAGCTGTGGCTGCCCCATCCCTGGAAGTGTCCAAGGCCAGGGTGGGGCTTGGAGTAACCTGGGAGAGGGGAAGGTGCCCCTGCCCATGTTGGAATGAGATGAGCTTTAAGATCCATTCCACCTCAAACGATCTGTGATTCTATGATTTCAGCTTTGCAATAGTATTCTCTCAATTTTTCCTGCTTTCTTGTATTTCCTTCTCCATCTCTTAAAACAGAAATATCTTTTAAGCAGTATTAACACACTCTTAGTCACACAATTCATAGCTTAATTCATATAGGTGCTCATTGTGGCTGCACATGACAATGAGCTAATGGTTTGCAGAATGTATTTTGTAGATGGACACATAGTTGTGAATTAGCTGTGGGACCTCAAGGCACATTTACCAAATACAGTTGTGTTCCTGAAAATAATTATGTTTGCTTGAGTTTGGGCCAGACTGCCTAAAGATTCTTCACACCGTAATGAGCTGTTGCTGGCTCAGCCTATGGTTTAGGTGTAACTATGGAGGTTTATTTAATTTTTATCCTATATTATTTTGAAAACCAAAAAAGAAAATAGAGCAAGTGAAGTAAACTGAAGTAAAACCTGGTACTTGCTGAGTGCTTAGCTGATTTCCCACTCCATTTTCTGCAGTAGCCTGAATACCAGGCTGTATTTGTTTGCCGCTGCCTGCTGAAGCCTTCGACCTCAGCCTGCCCTTCTCTCCCTCAGTGCTGACAGTAAGTGAAGAAATGCGAAATTCATTCATCTGCCTGAGAAGCCTTTGAAGTTCCCCACTAAAAGCTCTATTGTTTTATTAGCTGTTAATGCGGCACGGGGGAATTCGGCTGTGCATAGCAGAGCCGGGGTGCGGGGGGGCCCTTCCTGGTAATTTGTCACTCTTTACAAGTATGACACGCTCTGCTCTGCAAACACGCTGACAAGCTGGAGAGCTGGGGGTGAGGCTGGGGCTGCTCGGGGCACGGAGGGAGCTCCCACCGCCCTCGGCAGCAGCCCTGGGGCTGCGGGGCTGAGGCATTGGCACAGGCTGGGGTCACACACCTTGGTGCTCTCTGCGGGATGGGATGCAGGTCAAGGGTGATGATAAATTAAAGATCACGCACAGAGCCAACCATGCTGGCAACAGCTGGAATCTGTCGAGAGCCTGCTCGTCAGAGTGGGCAAACTGGGGCTCTGGAGGGTCTCACAGGGGAGGTGCTGTGGGTGCTGGGATTGGGAGTAGGTTGCCCCTTCACTTCCTTGCATTAAGATGGTTTGGTAATAAATGCCTGAACGTAGCCGCTCTAAATCCTTGTCCTGCCCCTTCTCAGATGCATGGCATGTGCGGCTGCGAGGTGCTGCTTGTCCTCTGGAGACTCTCCCAGTGCCAGCGGTGCTCAGGGCTGACATCAAGGGCCACGGTGATGGCTGGTGGATTTTAGGGGTGATCCAACGCCTGAACATCATCATGACTTCCTAAAAACACACACTGGGAATGCTGCTAAACTGCAGGATGAGGCTTGTCTTTCTACACATGTGCTCTGCACAGGCAAAGAGTCAGAGAGCCACAGGTACCTGATAAAGCGCCCATTGCCTTCTCCTTGTGGCTTTCACCTCCCTGTATCTCGGTTCCCTGCCAAGGAGGGAGCTGCAGGGAGCTGCTGGTGTGTAATTGCCCGGACACAGGCCCTGTGCAGCCACAGGCTGCCTCCTGTGCAGGGTCCGAGCGCTGGGCACAGCACGCCCGAGAGCGCTGGAAATGGAGCGGGGGCTGCCTCGGGCCCAGCAGGCACAAAGGCTCTCTGCAGAAGCCATCCATCACTGCAAGTGCCGCTCCCGCAGCACAGAGCAGCCGATGGCAGGGGCTGTGTCCCGTAAACACAAACAGGAAGGGCGGCACAGCCTCCCGGCCCCGCTGCCCGCAGGCAGCCCCCGTGTTTGCTTTGCTGTGCTCCGGTTGCTTCTCACTGACTCAGCTGGGCAGTCCATCACCACAGCCTTTCTTTTCAGCCTTCTTCCCAGAGCCTTCTGTGGCACTTAAACTAAGTCAATAGAAATGCAAAACTTCTGTCCTCAGCCTGACAAATCCTGAGAACTTTGCTCATGGTTTGCACAACTGTTTACCTGCACTGCAAAGGGAGCCCCTGCGCTCAGGCGGCTCCTCAGTAGTGTTGTCCTGCCATGTGAAACTGCTGCTGTTTGCTCTCGGAGGAAATGAGTCTCCCGACATTTTCCCGTGGCAGAAAGGTGAGAGGTCACGAGGAGCTTGTCTGCTAACATCCACAATGTGGGAGTGTGCAATCGATTTGATCTGCTGGGCCCTCACCTCTGGGCTGGGGCACATCCAGGCAGGTGGCACTGGAGCAGAGGGGACAAGAGCGTGTCAGTGGTGAGATCAGTGTTCCTCTTTGGCAGGGCATTTCAAATTCAGTGCCTTGTGAAAGCTCAAGGCAGTAGCAGAACATAGCTCCCACTCTAATGTCCTGATTCAGCAAATCACCTGTGAGACTTGTGCGTGTGTTTTCTGCATAAAACACACGCATAAAATCCCTCGGGTTTGAAATGTGCATGGATGGTGAAGCCTTTTTACGGTTTATTGTTACTGATCACAATTCTGCCGAGGGGTAACCTTGCAAGGTAGTTGTTGTAGACCTAAACTCAATGCACTGTGCACATTAGGCTGCTCTCAAGTAGTTTAAAAGCCAGTGGCCTATTCAGACTCTCTCCTAACACTGCTTGTGGGTTTGACATTCTTCTAAAAATTATAAGAATGGAATATTAATTATTAAACTATTTATAATGCTAGTGTTTCTCTTTTGCTTAAATGGTGGCGCTAATTAATTAACATGATATATGTGTAATTGCATTACCAATCTTTGTATGCAGTCACAGCTACCACATAGACAGGCAGGGAATGCACACAATGAACTTGTGCATCTGTGGTGTCTCCCTCTGCAAATCCCAGCCCCTCAGGAGCAGATGGGAGGGAGAATCATCCCTGATTTGGCAATTAATGTCTTCTGGGCTCCTGTGCACCTCCGGGTTTGTAAAGCACCTCTGGGACAGGCTGCTTGACACTGGGAGGCAAGTGTCACCCTCCTAGTGATCAACTTCTCTGTCCTCCCAAATCCCAGTTCCTGGCCAGTGCTTAGATGGGAATTGGGTGTGCAGAATGCTCACATGCTCCCCACTTGCTTAATTAGGAAAGCTTTAGGATGACACCTTCCCCTCTGAGGGAAAAAGTGTCAGGCAGTCCTAGAAAGGTGTCATTCCTGGACAAATCCCTGCAGGCAGACTGCACACACCTTTTGGGTGGCTGGGCTGGGTTTCAGGGGTTTTTTCAGAACTCATGTGGGTGCTCTGTTTCCCAGTCGGGGGGGATTTGCTTATGTGGATGCTGACTCCCAGCACAGCCACTGCAGAGCCTTTGAGCCCTGAACTGGAGTATTCCTGCAGCAGTGCAATAGGTTGGTTCCTTGCCACTCAATTTCCAGGGGTTTGAGAGGGATTTGAACTCTATCCCAAATTTTTCTGCTGTAATGCTTGGAAAATGTATCTAAAGGAGGCATATACTCAAAATGCTGCTCTACAGAAATGGTTCTTTCATTATGTTCCCATTAACCTTAGAATGCTTTTAAGCACTTTTCTTCCATGGGAATGAAACTGGGGAATATTTCCAGCTATTCAGAAATTTTTTATTTCACCTCATGGGAATTGGTCAAACTCAAGATATCAAACAGAAACCAAACCTGGCTGGCCTGGTCTTTCAAAAAAACCCTGTGCCCCATTGTTATGGCTCTGCATTCAGAGCCCTATTTCTGAATATAAATTAGGGGTTTTGTGAAGGTCACCAGCATTTCTGGTGCCAGCACGGTGCACAGAGTCTCACTGCTGTATTAGAAAGGCAGGTTTGTGCTTACCACATTGCTTCACAACTTCATAGAAAAGACACTTTTAGAAAGCAGTTTGGTACTTCAAGCATCTGGCTTCCAGTTGAAAAATGGTGTCATGTCCCAGGTGATGTGTTCCTTTGGAGCTGGGTAAATGCCACCACAGGGTTCTGGCTTTCTCTTGGAAAACAACCAGAAGGGTGTGCTGAGGTTTTCTCTCTTTTTTTCCCTGTCTTTAATCTTACAGTTACTGTTTAGGGTAACTGGAGGTGAGGCCAAGGGGAAGGCTGGGTGTTCTCAGGTGTAACTCAAGCTGTAAGGGTATCAGAAGGGTCCTGGTGTGGCTTCTCCACAGACTTTGGTGTTGTCCTGTTAAAGCAGAGGGTGAAGATTGGAACCAATTCCACCTTTCCTGATTTCTTTCAGAGAATTTCCAGTAAATGGACACATAATGTTCAAGTGGCCTGTGCTTGCAGGGGATGTGAAGAGGCAGATTTTAGAGGGGTGGTGAAAGCATGATGCCCAAGGGGGGTAATTAAATGTCTTTCTCTGAGTTGGTTTTAGAAGAAATGGAAGTGAGGGTAAGGGAATTCACAATATGGAACAGTTGGCATCCAGCTGGGCTGCCTGACACAGGGTCTGTCCCCTCTCTGTTGTCACCCAGGAGAGAGCAGCTCCTTCCACAGGCACTTTGCTGAGGGCCAACTCATTCCATGGGGGACTGACAGCTGTGGGGAAACTGGGACACATCCCAAGGCGTTGCTGGGGGTGTATAGCCACAAAATTCTTCTCTGTTTCGGTGGCATATCTGACAAGTTCAAGCCAAGAAGAGACATTTCCATCCTTAAGTCATGAAGGGGTCCAAGCTACAGCCAGCCATATTTCCAGATGGGTAAAATTCCAGAGAAACCACGATGGGTTTGACACATCTCAAACGATGACGGCAGAGGTGCTGACTCCCCCTTTAGCTCCTTCCCCTAACAGAGAGGTCCTGAACCTGGACCACTTCACCAACATGTGCAGAGCTTGTTTCTCTCTCACTGCAGCTCTGGTTTGCTTTGCCTTCCTCCCCTGACTCGTAACTCCCAGCTCCTTTCCTGCAGGAAAGATTAGGGAGGATAGGAAGTCGTCTGTGCAAAAGGCATCCCTGGCCAAAATAAATACAGGTCACAAGATTAGGCTTCATCAGAAGTTTAAGCCTGGCCCAAGCTAAACAAATGAGCTGTCATGCCTTGGTAAAAGCTCCGGTATGAGTGAGCTGGCACGACTGCGAAAACGGTAAAGCAGTTAATAGGTTTTGCAACATGGAAGCTTAAAGTTTTGTTTTCAATGCCGCATTCCTGACAGTCAAGACTTGCACTGAACTTCAAATGTCATTAATTTTGTGTGCTGGCCTTGCTTGCTACTATGCAAACACCCTTCCCAAAGCACAGCAATAGCAGCAAAACAGCACCAGAGGGCTTGTCCACGCCAGAGAGCCCTCACTGTGCAGAGGAACAAACATGGGATGGTGAAAAATACCCTGTTGTAGCTTGGCAGCTCTTGCCTGTTGACACTCTGAGACTTAATCTTTGAATGAATTACAGATCTGTTTTGAAAAAAAAAAAAAAACCCAGAACTCTAGCTGTTCAAGGACCTTATTTTTTGATGTCCAAATATCTACGTAAAAAATATCACCAGAGCCAGGGTGTTGGACACCAGGCATAGCCCATAGACATTAGGTTGTTCATAAAAAAGGGTAACTGAACCAGTAAGTAGGTGAAATCTCCCAAGTTTCCCTTTAAAGAGGGCAATTTGCACCTAGAGAGGACTGTGAATATTTTCTCTTGCAATGAGTAGAGTCCACAAACACGGGACTCAGGCATTGTCCTCTCGCTCTGGCACTGCCCTGTTATTCATCTCTGGAGTTGTTAATCCCCCTGAGTACTTTGATTCCCAATCTGCACAGTGGGGATGGCAGTGGCAGGACAGCCACTGTGCTGGGAAAAGTATTGATGCTGCAAACCACACTGCAGCAATCCACAGTTTGGTACATTCAGCTCTGGTATCTTCAATAATTGCTGGTCTTAAACATTATAAAGGAAAAAACCAAAGCCAAACCAGCAAGCATTAAAAGTCTTTATGGAACAAAAGCCAGGCTTTTAATAATGTTTTAATGTACTTGACAAAGCTTTGGTTCAGAGCTAAGGCCTGCCTCTTGCAAGTATGCAAAGGTTGAGACAATTGAAAAACCAAAATACTTCTCCCAATAGAGACCTTGCAGCTTATCAGGTAACTGCAGACTGTATTTTGGCCACTTTTAACCGGGCATTAAAAGTCTTTTTGACACTTTCTTTATTCCCCTACAATAGACTCTAACAGCCCCTCCGAGGCCTTCTACAGCCCGATGTGTGAAACCTAATGGGGATTGGTTTAAAGAGTGGAATTTGACCTGAGAGAGATGTGAGTATTCAGGGACTACTTAGTCCTCAGTAGCACTTGGGGGCTCTTTAGTTTGTGGGGCACTTTATTACTCATGAGTGCTCAGGGACACTGCACTCCTTTGCTGTCTGGTGGCTTTCTGTGTTTCAGCATTGCTGTGGTGATGCAGAGCAGATTGAGCCTTCCTTCTCCTCCAGCTCATGCAAGGAGCAGCTGGACCTGGGGCTGCTCAGAGATGTTAAGGTGTCCTCGAGAGTGTTTTTCAGGAGAAAAGGACCAGGGAGTCCAGTTGGCCACAAACATGAGACCCATGAATGCAGGGGAATGTGTGGTGTTCACACAACTGTAAATATATGGATAAGAGGCCAAAGAATTATCATGGGGAAGCTGTTCATGCTGGTGGGGCTCTGCATAATTCCTGTGCAAAGCTACTCATCAATATATTCAAGAGAAGTACTTGTTTCAGCCTTGTCCTTCTGCTTTTTCTCATCCTCCTAGCCGTGTCCCTGAGCCCTACACCAGCCACTGCCAAAAGCAGAGGGGGATGCTCTGGTGCTGGCAGACTCTGTTATTTTCTGTTTCTGTAAAATGAGCTTGGGTGAAAGTGCCAAATCTCTTGCCCTGCCCTGACTGCCACTCTCCTGCATTCCAGTATTGGCCAGCTGTGGAGATGTGATCATTCCTTGTCCATGGCCACGTTCCTCCCAGGCAGGGCTGTGTGGTAGAGGGAATGAGGTGGGCTCAGGGACAGTGGGAGTCTTTCTCACTTTTACTTTTCCCCTTAGCTTAAATTATTCCCAGACGTGTGAACTCAGCAAACAAGGATCAAGTTTTCTCCACAAGGCAAGGTTTAGTGCAGGCCTGGAATAGTGCCTGAGCTTCCCAGTGGTCAGGAAAAAGCTCACAGGGAGCAGATGAGCAATTCCTTTTGTATTTTCCATCCATCAGGAAAAGCTGCATCTGAAAAAATAGCTGAACTGGAAAATAAAACTAGACATGTCTGAACAAATATGGAAACCATCCCTGGCCTGGTATTGGAAAAGTCTCAAATGCTGGAAAGTAGAGAAGCAGAGAGAGGGAATGGATAAGCTCTGGCCTCTGTTAGGAATATGGAAGGAATTATTTCATTCTTTTTCCCCATCTATTTGTTCTCTATATGGCACTCTGTGTGGTTAACCCTCCATCTTTGTCATAAATATATGTGGCAGAGACAAGTTTTTTCAGAGATCCCAACCAAAACATCTGTTTTGCATCTGTGGTTTTGCATATGTAAATATTATTACTAATAGTAGCAAAAGCCATCGTAATGGCAGCAGGAATAGAAACACTATTAATAGTCATAGTGCTGACATTTTATTTGTGTTGCTGCAGGAGGTCACATCGTGCACCAGCACTCAGCTGTGAGTTTGAGTGAGAACAGAAGGATGGCTGTGACCCCCAGGAGCTGGGAGTGAGCTGGGACACTGCCACGGGTGTGGTGCCAGGATTGTCACTCTGGGAGCGTGGCACCTGAACCTGACAATTTCCCCCAGACTCTTGCAGAGGACCTTTACAAGGGCAAAAGGCTCCTTGCAACTCTTGTCATTGTGGCAAGGAGAGGAGGATTCCCAGTGGTGAGAGTGGCTGAAAAGTGGAAAGAAGAGAAGAGAAAACTTCCACCTGAAGAGAAGTGGAAAACTTCCCAGTAAAGGCAATGATGTGATTCCTGCTTATCTGGAAACTGAATTTATCCTGGTAGGTCCAGGGGAAGAGCAATGGTCTTGCTCCTGCTGCACCTGAGGTCTCACTCCAGCCCAGCCAAAGATATCTTGTCTCCCTCCCTACAGGCAACAGGCTCTTCTGGGTGGGAGAGCTGTCAGAAAACGCATCCTGCAAACCATCAGCAGCTGGGTGGAGACCTTATCTTTCTGTCTCTGCTTTACTGCTGGGATTCCAAGTGACAGCAACTCTCCTTCTTCCCCCTGCCTATTGAATCAGTAGTCCTCAGGCCTGGGGGAGCTGGGACCAGGAGCAGCAGGCCAGATGGAGCAGGAGAAACAAGGGCACAGGCCACAGGTACCAAATCTGGAGAGCTGGGAGGTGCTGGTGCTGGCAGCAGCACTTCAGAGAGGAGAGATGCGATAAAAGGAGGGAGCACCCACCATGCTTTAGGCTTTGGTCTGATCCAAAACCTGGGCACACACAGGCTAACAAAACACAACCCACCCATCTCTTTCAGGTTTTCCCTGGGCTGAGCTGGTGTCTTTGCTCCTATACAAGGAATGTCTGTTCGGCTCTGGTTGTTTTGCTGGATCTGTAGTGCATCAAACAGCCCGTCTTCTGGTTTGTATTTTTTCCAGTTATCGTGTTTCATGTATTCTGGCTCCTTTCAGCCAGCTCTGTATCCCCCCGAGCAGAGACTAAGCAGGACCCAGTCCTTGAGCTTGCTGCCTTCACATGCACAAAAGGGATATGGACTCCCATCCCACATTTCTCTGCTGCGTTGTGGGAAGGTTTGCAGCAGGGACTCACACCTTGCTCTGCTTTCAGTCTGTCACCTAGATCACGTTACCCCAGCTGGACACTGCGGCCTCAGGGATGGTGCATGCTGCCACTGACACTTCACATCACCTCTCCACAAGCTGGCTCCTGAAGCCACTCTGCACCAGCCAAGGTCTGTACTTGTTTTTCACATCATTCAGATTTTGACTATGGCACACTAGAGCAGCACATGTAAGACTGGGGGGCGGCTTGTTGGTGCTTTTTAAAGGTCTGCCCTGCGAGCCACCTCCCCTGGGACACCAGGCTTTGCGGTGCCCTTGCTCCCAGCCCAAATCCTCCCGAGGACCCTCCTCTCCCGTCAGAGATGCTCTGCTGATCTTTCCCTGCCCACTTGGAGGAGCGAGGGGTGTCTGTGGGTGGGCTGGGCCTGGCGGGACTCTCCCAACCGGCAGCGATTATCCAGCAGCAGCTCGGGGGGCGCGGGGGGAGGCAGGGAAGCCCCGGGCTAATCCGTGCCGGGCTGGATCCGTGCCTGGATGGTTCCAGCGCGGCTCCGGCCGCCCCGACGGCGCGCACGCTCCGCGGCACAGCCCGCCCCTCGCAGAGCTCATGGCACAGGCATCTGTCACCCCAACCTGTCTGCACGAAAGGCTGTCTGCACAACTGGGGGGAAAAGAAAGGCATGACAGCACAATTAGTGAGAGCAAATGAAAGGCTGTTTGAAGAGGAGGAGGGAGGAAAGGGGAGAGCTGCATAAATCCCTGGTGGGGTTTTGGGCTTGACATCAAAACCCCTTAACAGTGTATTACTTCAGCCCCCAATGTGGACAGATGTTGAGCTGTGGCTCAAAGGAAGTCAGAAATCTTTCCTTAGAAAAAAATTTGGCTAGGAAACTAAAGAAAATATTGTGAAAGAAAAGGAAATAAAAGCCCACTAAAGAAGATTTATCACTGCCTCAAGCATTTCTGTATCCTCTAGTCTTATGAGGTCTCAGCCTCAAGGGAGAGAAGAGAAACGGCCTGTTGCTATGTTAATGGGTCAAAATTTGGGGTGGGGACACATTTGTCCTGTTAGACAATGATGGAGGGAGCCAACTCACCCAGCTGAGCCCTCCTGCCATCCATGCTGACCCCAGCCAGCCTTCAGGGGCCTCTGGCACCAGTCTGCAGCATTCCCCAGCACACCCATCCCAGCTGCCCTTTTTGCCCACTCACTCCCTATTGTAAGGGTTTTATGGAGCCCTTTGCCAATGGCAAAATGTGTCCATTCCTAAAAGAGTTCAGTATCATCCACAAACCTGGAGATTTTGCTGTCCATTCCCTTGCCAACACTGAAGGTGATGAAAACAAACAGACCCAACAGAGATTCCTGGGCAATCTGGTTGCTGAATCTCATTTATCTTCAAAAGCTGCCTGTTAAACCCTGCACTTTGCTACCTACAAGACAGGGATATCCTTAGAGAGGTTTCAATACATAAAAGAACCATTGCTTCAATCCCATGGCAATGTAAATGTTTTTTAAAATAATTTTGACAAATCTTTAATCTGTTCTGTCTGTTGGGTCCTTCCTATCCATGCGAATACTTGATATATTCCTAGAGTCCCAGCATGCTGCCAAGGGAAGCTTTCCCTCTTTGGCATCCATGTCTGCTGGCACTTTCCCAGCTGCCCACGTGCTTTCTGCTGGTGCAGACCCCACCACCCCAGCAGGGACACTCATCCCTGCAGCTCCCAGGGTGTCCTTCCAGAGCTTGGTTTGTAGCTGGGAGCTGCACTAGCAACCTGCCACCCCTCTGGTGCAGCAGCCATTTGGAAAGTCACAGTTCCTCCAATTTACTGGGTGTGAGGTTCTTCCAAATACCTGCAGCAGTGGAGGCCAACACTCAGTTGTGCCCAGGCTCTCTGGTAATGTCTTATCCTCCCTGGCACCCTGTTGCACTTTTGTATTGAGCAGTGGCTCCCTAGCCAGTTTCTTCCTTTTGATATAGTTAAATAAAGATTTTTAGAAGATACTTGCAAGATCTTTATGCTCTTTTTTAGCCTTCTTTTCTGTCTGCTCTTTACTTTCCATGTTTTATGGCTTTTCCTTTTCTCCTCATGTGGGAAACCTTTTCACTTTTAAAACACTGACCTTCTCCCTGTGATGCCTCCTTAACCTTAGCAGTGAGTCAGGCAGGGTGTTTTTTAGGACCTCTTAGTTCTTTTTGAGTTGTGGCACATGTTTTTCTTAGGCTTTAATAGAGCATTTTTTAATCACCTCCAGACTGCTTGCAGGCTCCTTGCTTTCTGCCTGCTCCTTTTTGGTTTGTTGTTATTGACTAATCACCTTATTTTTTTCATAGTTCCCTTTCTTGAAACTGTAGAGCCCCAGGCTGGATTTATTTGGTGTGCACTCTCCCACTACAGCATTAAAGGTTGTTTTGTGGTCACTAGCAGAGACCAGCTCTCCCACAAACACCTTGTGAAGCAGGTCCTGTGCACCACTCCCCCCCAAACCCAGAGCAGCAGCCCTCCTCGCACTTCCAGCACTGCTTGGTCCTGGAGACCCTTTATTGTACCCAAACCCACTTTTTATTCTTTCCTGATGGATCACTGAGCTGACTAACTTCTCTAATCTCATTTTCTATTTGCTGTTCATTACCTTTATCCTTATCAGGGCTCAGTAACATAGTACTGGCTCTACATTTTTTTGACTGGAATCTGTGATTTCTCATCTCAAGAAATCTGTACTGGTTCTGGGATTGTTATTCAGGACTGGAAAGCCTGGCATTATGCTTGTGATATAGTGACAGAGGCATATCTAGGTTTTGTCTTTAGTTGCTTAATGTTCCTGTGAGTCTGCTGGTACCATACATTGCCAAATTCACCTTATGTACTGCAGCTGTCGCCTTTATTTCCCTGCTGCTCTCCCCCTGGATACAGGCCACCCCCTCCTCACCAGGGTGCCAGTCTGAATTTCTACACCCACTGACCTTCCTTCAGCTTTTCATCTGAACACCCCTTTACAGCTTTTCCATCTTGCAGTGCCACCTGCCGAGCTCTGCTGGGATGAGAAGCCAGGCCCTGTGACACCAGCTGGCAGGTCCAGAGCTGTGTCCCTTGCCGGGAGCGTGGTCATGGCAGGGGCAGCAGGAGCAGAGCTGGGACCTTGCCCTGCAGCTCCGCGGTTCTCCCACACCTCCTCTCTCTCTGCTGGCCCTGCAGGCTGTGCAAGCACAGACCCAAACCCTGTGCAAAGTGTGACAAGCTGGGCATCTCTCACAGATTCCTCCTCCTGGGCGAGTTGAAGCTGCTGGGTTTGGAAAGTGCACCGTGGTTTTTTTGTATAAAGTGGGAATGACAGTCTTTTACCCGTGGCTCACTGATCCCCCTTACCGTGAGCTGTCTCACAGCTTTCTGTACCGTCACCCCAGCACCCGGCACTGTCCCCAGCCCTGTCTGCTGGCCCCAGAGCTGACTCGGTGTCCTCCCAGCTCAACCAGCCCCGCTCGCTGTCCCTGACGCGGCTCCCCGCGACACCCCAGCATCGCCATCCTCTGCCCTTGCCTTGTCCCCAGCACAGCCCCAGCAGCCTGCTCACCCCCACCCGGGGTACCCCGAATTCCCATCCGCATAACTCTCCTGTCCGGCCCCATCAGGCCCCGGGGGAGGCAGGGAAGGGGGTCCGAGGGGTGCTCGGATTTTGGGAACTGCGGGTTCTGTCTGCATGCCCGAACGGACGGTGCCGGCCGCCCGCTGGCGGCACGCCCGGCGCTGTGCACCCTCCCTGGCTCCATCCCGGTGTTCCCGAGACCTGGAAAATGATACACCTTGCTCAAAAACGAGCCAAAAATGGAGATCATTGCCAGCAAAATGTGCTTTAATTCCTGGGTATAAAACCATTGATCTCTTAAATGATAGGAGACACAAATGATGGAAAATTAAAAGATATCAAAGGAAGGATGTATTCCCTGCCTGGGAAAGGTGATTCTCCAAGGACCCAAAGGACATGCTGTTGGCGTGTTCACAGGTCTGAGGCACTGCAGGGAGAACTGTCTCTGACCAGTTAAAGGCCCCAGAGAAGAAGTGTCCTGATGGCCCAGCCTGCCCCTCTGCTGCTGGAACTCCTCACCCACGATGCTACGGGCAGGTCGGTGCTTTCATGTGCTGCTGACGTGCTCCACTCTCTGGTACTGTGCGTGTGTGCAGCTCGCTCCTCTTCCACGTCTCTGCTTGAACACATTTCCTTCCCACACCCTGCCGGGCAGTGATGAGGGTCAGGAGCAGCTGCAGCAGGAGGGAGCCGGGCAGGGGCTCACAGCAGTCACCCCCCCCTGCCCCCCGAGGGCTGTGTGATCCCTCCCCTCGGCATCGGCCGTGAGGCAGCACGACCTCTCCTGCTCCTGCCCTGCCACCTCCATCACAAACAGGATGGCACAAACACATTTTGATCTTCCCCAGACCATTACAAGCTTTGTGTGAAAATGACCAGGTGGGAGCCCGTGCACCAGGAGATGTCTCTGCCTCAGAGGAGAAGGATCAGCCTGGAATTATTCTAAGGTGAAAAGACAGGACTATCATCCCCTCGTGCCTCCTCCCAGTCCTGACCTTCCTGTCCCATGCTGTGGTCCTGACCTCCTCTCCTCGACCACAAGCCCTGGTTTGTAGCCCATTTTTCCTGACTGTCACTACTGCCCCCCAGCAGCACAGCAGCAAAGCTCAGGACAGTGACCTGCTGATGAAGGCGCTGCAGCTCTCCCACTCTGTCCCACAGCCCTGCCACAAACTTGAGATTTTCTGTTTTCTCAGTTTGCATCAGCCCAGTGCCACAGACCTCAGGGGGTGTCACCCAAAGCCAGCACTCCTGCTGGGACAACAGCACACCTACCGTTTCCTGGAGAACTGCTGGTCTATCTCCTCTAGGGACTGTCCTTTTGTTTCTGGCACAAAAAGGTAAATGAATATAAGAGCCATCACTCCCATCAGCCCGTAGAGAAGAAACATCCACGAGAATCCAATGGCATCTGCAGAGATTCAAGTGCATGAAGGTAGGAGGTGGGTCACACCGTGGGGTACAGAGGAAACTGGTTGCTTACTCTGAGGGGGTCATTGGTGCCTGACAAGGGCACCTTATTTTGTGAAACCTCCAAGAGGGCTGGGAAGCTCCTCATCTGCAAGGCCTGGACTGGGAATTGGCTAAGGGAAAGGCTGGTGCATGCCAGGCTTTGCCAGCACCAGAGGGAAGAAGGCAGCCGAGGTCTAGGGCCAGCAGTGCCTGCTGAGAAACGCTGTAAAGCTGCCGGTATGGGAGCTGCAGGCTCTGTGTTTCCCGATACTGCGGTGCTACAGTGCAGCCCAGTGGGCAGTGGGTGATTTTTAGAAACGAGTGACAGAGAGGCTCTCACCAGAGCTGCTGGTGCCTGCCTTTCCTGCTCCCAGGGGCAACGGGGTCACACCTATTCCAGCCTCAGGTCCTCAGGGTTCAAAATGCCATTTAATCTCCAAATGGCTCGTGGTGGCCACCATCCCTAACCAGCTGTGGGAGGTGGAGGGAGGGGAAGTGGCTACTTACCAACAAGGTCCAGGAAGGAGAGGCTGATCAGTAAATTAGCAGCCCAGTTAAAGCTGTTACAGAAGGCAAAGGCTCTTCCTCTTATCCCAGCAGGGTAAATCTCACTCAGGACCAGCCAGGTCACTGCACAGATTAGAGAGATCACAAAGACAGTGTGGAGTTAAACAATTTGTTTGGGAAATGGGCAAGGGGGATTTCAGCAGGGGGTTTAAACTCTGGCTTCACCCAGCACCTGCTGCTGGCGGTGTCAAACATTCATCGATCTCACAGACAGATCACAGCAGAACACTTCAAACCTCCTGCATTCATCGCTTTATGGAGAAATGAAATAGTAATAAACAGGCCCAGGGAGCACAGAAGAAAGCAGGGTAGCTGGCCATTCCATTCACAAGAGATGGAAGAGATCTGACAGGCCTGCAGTCAGGTCATGCTCTTTTAAAAGAAATGAGAAAAGGGTGGAATTAGGGAGACAACATTGCATTTGGGCTAAAATCAGAGTAAAAGCAATATATATCTTTAAGTCTCTCCTATCCTGGGGTTATTTTGCTTGAAATAATTTGCAGGGTGGCTATCAAACCCATGAGACTTGCTCACTTAACATACTTTTGTTGACTTAAATGCTGTTTTCTCCCATCAAGGCATTTAAATGCCAGAAAACAGTAGAACTCACATGGAAGCAAGAACTAATCTTTAATCTCCTCTGACAAAAAAAAAAAAAAAAGAACAATAAATAGAACAAAACCCCCTGATACTGAGAAACCTTCAAAAGAGGTTCAACTTCCAGTTCTGCACTGACTTTCATAATCACACAGCAGAAGCCCCTCAGTCCCTCTGTCCTCAGCCCCGTATTTTCCTCCTCCCCAGGGTGACAGGAAGATAATGTAGTGCTTGTAGGATGCTCTGATTTTCCACTGAACTTCAGAGAAAATAAGTACAAAAAAAAATTTGCAAGGGTAGTGAACAGCATGGAAGAAGAAGTTACTCTAGTGCAGTAGCTGACAGAGCTGCAGTGCCAGAAAATGATTCAGTGGGCAGGAGGGAACATATTTCCAGTTCCCAGACACAGAGCTGCTCAGCACTGCAGATACATAAGGAATGGTTCAAGCAGGCAGCTTGCAGATCAGCCCTAGTTTTATTCTCTGGGTTAGTGCAAGGATAAACACCACACTTACTTGGCCCAAATCCAATTGAGAAGGCACTCACGAAAGCCATCATACTCAGCAGTGTAATCCAATTTAACACCGTATGTTGTGCCCAGGGAGCAGCACGGAGAGGAGGGCCCGTGCTTTCCAGTGTTCCTTTCTTGGACTGGCCTACCCAGTCCCTTTTCAGAGCGAGGGAAGAATTGGGAACAGCCTCTTTGCTTTGAGTGCTGGCAAAAACTTTCGCAAGGCTGCTTGTGGCAGCAAAACCAGGGCCTGCCTGACTTTTGCCAGCACGTGATGCTGGTGGGACAGGTGACACAGCAGACTGGGGGAACACAGGTGTCAGGGTGAGGCTGAGGGATGCATTGGGGCCTGTGGCTGCTTTGCAGTCCCTGGCCATGGCCAGCGGAGCCGTGCGGCTGGTGAGGGCAATGGTGGTGACAGAGATGGCCATCACCACACAGCCAGCCATGAGCAGCACTCTCCTGCCTGCCCTGTCTGCCAAGGCCATGGCCACCAGCGTGGCCACCACCTTTATGGCTCCCAGGCCAACTGAGGCCAGGATCGCTGAGGAGTTGCTCTGGAACCCCACTGAGTGGAAGATTTTGGAGGCATAGCCCAGCACATTGGGCTGCCCAGTGAACTGCTGGAACAGCACCAGTCCCAGGCCCACCAGAGTCCGCCTCCTCATGTTGTCTCTGGTCCTAAAAAGGTCAAGAAATGAGTAATGCTTCTTGTGATAGGGCTCCCTCTTTGGTGCTGCTCTGTCCTCTGTGTCCTGCAATGGGATGAGGCCCTTCTGGCAGTCTGAGTCCCACGAGCTTAATTTAACAGGGTTTACTGGGAGAAAGAGGATGCTGAGGAACTGCATGGCCGTCGGGGCAATGGCCAGTCCAAACATGTACCTCCACCCCTCGTCCACGTCTGCAAAGACATAATTCAGTGCATAGGACAGCAGGATGCCCACGGTGATTCCTGCTTCATAGAGAGACACCAGCAGCCCTCGCTGGTGAGCAGCCACCATTTCTGAGACGTAGATGCAGCAGGCCATGGATGAGACAGAGATGGCAAAGCCCACGGCCACGCGCCCAAGGACCAGCACAGTGAATGCCCTGGCCAGAGTGAGGATGAGGCTGCCCACCAAGAGGACCACGTTGCTGACCAGGATTGCTCTCCTCCGGCCGTGGCGGTCGATGAGGATCCCCCCGGCCAGGGAGGCGAGAAGAGCTCCGACAAGGATGGAGCTCACCAGAACTTCTTGCTTGAAGCAGCTGAGTTGAAAGTCTGTCTGCAGCTGCAGCAGTGCTCCAGAGATTATCCCCAGCTCGTATCCAAATATCAGCCCACCCAGGAGAGACACCGTTGCGGACAAGAGGAGGACCAGCAGTGCACGACCTGGAAAACAAGCAAGCAGTGCTAGGTTCAGTTTTCTGATGCTATAAGACAAACTATCAGCATGCACAGGCTGGAAAAAGCTCTCCCAGAACACTCACAGTTTTCCATCTACAAAGTCATGATGTGGAATTTTCCCATAGGTCACTAGGTCACGAGTATGGAGGCACTTGCAGACAGTCACACAACCCACCAGACTTCCACTAACTGCAGGGGTACTCATTTGGGGTGCAGAACTTTGAAATCAGGACTTTTTAAGAGTTAAGACTTGTTTTTAAGTGGAGGACAGTGATTTGTAGTACCTGGAGTTGTAAAGTGGGATCCTCTGTGGTATCTCTTGATTGTAATTACAAAATTTGTTCTGGGCAAGAAATGCAACTTCTGCTTTCTGGTTCTGAACTGTTCTGCATTATAATTTTCACATTTCAGTGCATGTGCTACCACCAGCTCTCCTTGCAGGTTTTGCATTCTCACTCCCTATCTTGTCGTTAAAAGCCCTGCTCACAAAAGTTTTTTTTTTCTTTTTTTTTCTCCTTTAGTTAATCTTGTACTCTCAGCATGACTTTGTGGGGTAGCCCTGATTTCTTCATCTCTCCTTCTGCAGCTCATAGCTCCCAGGATCTCCAAGTCACAGTGTCCTCAGGCTGGTCCAGGACCACAGGACAAATTTCATTGTGAGCTGAAAAGTTTACTGTTGCCACTCTCAAATACAAGAAGTGACTCTTTGACCTTGCCCTTCCCACGGGGCCGAGTGTGCCAGCTTCCTAACTATGTAAGTTTAGCTAAAATAAGAAAAAAACAGCAGCAAAAGCAACTCAAACCCAACCAACCCGCTTCAAACAAACCCAAACCCAAACCAACCCACCCCAACCAACCCTACAAAACGGAGGTGCTGGCAGCACGTGCTTCTCACCATGGGGAGGGGACGAAAAGGTGACCATCTGTGAACCACCAGCCACGTTACAGCAGCAGGGATTGTACTGGGGCAAGAGCCAGCACTGACATGGGGACCTCTGGGAACAGAAGTGACAGTGACCTCCCCTCCACTTACCGTTCTGAAGCACAGGTAAAGTGCATTAGTTTGGGGGTTTGTGCTGTTTTGCAGCATGTAATATGATCCTCATTCTTCGTTTAAGTAGAAATACTCACAGTTTTGCCAGACTGTACGTGGAAAAAATGTGGGCACAACCACAAGACCGTGGATACTTTTCTCACCCTGCTGAAGGACTTTTTTCCTGTCACAAGCTGTGTTTAATGGGAAGTGTCTCTGCTTGGCCTTTAATTACAGCTAGCAACAAAGGCTATTTCTCAGTGATGGCTTTATATAAATACAATTATTTTTATTTATTCTGCAACCCTCTGTTTCATTTGTGTTACTTATGCTGTCCCAGCTATCCCAGTCCCTCCCACCATGCTCTGTGTGACCATCTGCACTGCTTTTAGCACTCCTTGTACATGTTACACAGATAATTAGAAAAAATATCTGCTGAGAGCATCAGGCATAAGTGGCCATCCCATTAGCTCCAAGCCACAAATTCTATTAGACACAGACAGTCCCACTATAAATACCATGGCTGATTTCATCAGGTTTTGCTGCATTTCTCGTTAACTTAATAAGCAGTCATGGCTTATGAACTTTGACTGAAATTCAGCTTATGTATCATCTATTCTGACGTAGCTGGGGAATTTGAAGTCTCTTCAGATCACCAAATGAGGACAGAAGGTTTGGTGAAGCAAGCAGCTGTGCCAGGCGATTCCCTGCCTACGGCAATCTGGTCGGAGGACCGTGCTCCAGGACAGGGCAGTGACCCGCTGTCCAGCCGGGCTGGGACCGGGACCGGGCTGACCCCGGACTGTGCTCACACCAACGCCAAGGCCAATGGGCACCGCACCGCTGCCCCCAGCAATCCCCACCCCACAGCAAACCCAGCTCCCTCCACACTCCCTGAAGCCCCGCTCCGCTCCCTGGCGCAGGGACAGCCCCGGGACCGAGCCACAGGAAATTCCGCGGCTCTTCTGTTCGCTGTACGCGCTGCTGGCACCGCTCAAACCAGAACAGAAAGAAAGGAAGGGGCGGGGGATGCACCCCCAGCCTCAGGAGAAGTTGCAAACTTTCTTTTTTTCTTTGGAAACTTCTCCCCGGAGCAGGACGTGCCCGTTCCTCCCCGGCCGCCCCGCGGGCAGAGGGGCTGGCAGCCCCTGCCCCCCGCCCGTCCCGCACTCACCCATGGCGGGGCTGAGCCCGCGGCGGGCGCGGAGCGGGGCGCAGCGGGGCGGAGCGGGGCGGAGCGGGGTCCGGCGGCCGGAGCGGGGCCACGTCGCTGCTGCCCTGCCCCCGGCCGGGCAGCCTGGGGCTTGTAGTCGCCCTGCCCGCCCCTCTCGGGGGCGGGGGTCCCGGGCGGGGGGAGCTGCACCGCCCCGGGAGCGATGCCGAGGCCGGGGAGCGCAGCCGGATCCCGGGGGATGGGTGAGCCCGTGGGTGAGCCTGGCGGAACCGGGGCCGGGCGGTTGCAGGGTGGCCGGGGACACGTTACCGAGGTACGTGGCGAGTTGGTCCAGAAACCAGGATGCGGCTTTGGTGGTTGGAATGACAGCTCTGTCCCCAGCCTGTGTCACTTGAGGAACAGAAATCTCCTCACTGCCTGCAGAGCCGCTCTTGTGCAGAGCTTCACCCCTCCAGACGAGAAAGCCTCCAGAAATTCCACCAGAGATTGACAGTTTATTCATGTTTTCAGGTAGCTTGTCTGGAAAGCCACAGAAACCTCCTAAGAAAGGGGTGTCTGCTTGAAAGGTAAAAACAAAAAGAGCAGCAGGGGAGGTTTAGGTTGGATATCAGGAAAAGGTTTTTCACACAGAGTGGTTGGGTGCTGAACAGGCTCCCCAGGACAGTGGTCAGAGCACAAAGTCTGCCAGAGTTCAAAAAGCGTTTCGACCTTGCTCTGAGGCACCTGATGGCATTGTTGGGGTCCTGTGCAGGGCCAGGAGTTGGACTCAATGATCCTGCTGGGCCCCTTCCATCTCAACATATTGAGTCTATGATTCTGTGATTCTGTGTCTGAGTTTGCCCTCTTAACTTTCATCGCTGTGGGACAGAGAGAATCAGTCTCTCAAGCTTATCTCCTTCCCCTGACACAGTGCTCCATCAAACAAAGCATTCAGTATTCAACTTCCTCTGCAATTAACATTATTTTTCTGCTGAGTGGAACAGGAACCTTCCTGCTGTCCTGCATAAAAGACACTGGGACTTGGATGCAAGATTATTTTCTGAGGCTAATTTCATGTGTCCCAAAGTCCAGTTTGTTAGACAAGGATTTTACAAAACAGGATACACCGCTAAATGCTTTCAAAACCCTTTAACACAATATGCGAACATTGTGCCCCGGTGCTGTTTGTGTATACAGCAGCTGCTGAGCCGGTTGTTCTGTGCTGAAGTACCCGAGGTATTCAGGAATGTGCTGTGACCCAGCTGGCGTGGGGAACGTGTGGTGTCACAGGAGGGAAGGCATGCACTGTGTCCCCACAGCCTTGCAGCAGGGACTGCCACTGCCGGGTAAGTGCAAATGACCTTGAACCTGCTTTGTGAGCTGGCATGTGACTGCAGGTAATATTAAGAACCTATATTAAATTTTAATATTTAGTATGTTATAACCACACGAGCTCCAGAACAGCACTCTGTGGAGCCTATCCTGGCAAAGTTTTTTGCAGAGAGAACCTAGAGTCCTCATCAGCCTCAGGGCAAACTCACTCTTGGCTACATCATCTCCAATTTGCCTGATCAATTCCTTCCTTCTGAAATTATTTCAATGTGAGAAGGAAGACTTTTTTTTCTCTATGGTCATTTAATTTTCTGCCACTTGAACATTTTCTGGAGGCTTCTTGGTCTCTGGCAGGGCAAGATATGTTATTAGCATGGACAACAGGGAGGTGAGGTCCTGGGGAGCACAGGCAGAGCTTTATGGTGTGTTTACCAAAGGCGGCCAAAAAGATGACATCAGTCTGTGCAGAAATGCAGCTGTCACATCAACACTGAGGAACCTGTGAGTTATGGTCCTCTGGAAAAAAGGGTGAAAACCTGCTATGATGTACAGCAAAGATAATTTGGGACAAAATCTCTCTTTGGAGTTCTCCAAGTACAGCTTTCTTATCCCAGCTTTTGTAGGCAGTGGGTATTCTGGGCCTGCTGAAATCAGTCCCTTTGTCCCTAAGCTCCACATTGGAAGGACTAGGGGGGCTGGATCCACCAATGCTTCGTGCCTGCTGGCACATTTCTGCCCTTGCTCCCTTCTGTGACGCCTTCCTCCTCCGCCTCCTCCTGCTCTCCAGACCGTGTGTCCTGGCAGTGCCATTTCCCACCCGATCCTTACCCTGCTCCCGGCTGCCGGGCTGGCGGGGCGCGTTCCTGTCCGGCAGCCGCTCAGCGCATCCCCAGGGCCGAGCCGCAGGAAGGCGCTCCTGGAGAGCCCCGCGCTGGGAGCGGCAGCCCGTGCTTGGGAACACAGCCCGCCTGGGACTACTGGAAATGGTACCCTCCACCTCTGAGCTGGAGCGGCTGAAACAGGCGTTAAAATCACAAACTGAAATACAAATACAGGAGGAGAAAGAAGTCCGTCCTAGAAAAAGGAAGACATGGTGTTCAGGAATCCTCACCACACCCTCAAGTGTATTTTCTTCTATTGTGATTGACCCTTAGGAAGGGAGACCAAAGTGACCAAACTCAATTCATTTATTGATGGAAGTGATGATCCCTGAGCAGGCAGAAGTGTCACAGCTGGGCAGGATGGAGCCAGCTCACCAGGAACCTGCATTTATTGCATGTTCAATTACATCCCAGAGAGGTTTCTCCTCCTGATGCCAGGCTGCATGTGTTTTCTGTTATGATATCCTAACCCAGGGGGGTTCCCTGGCAATGCTTGTCAGTAGTGTTGGTCCCACCAGGAATCTTGTTACACATTTTAGGGATGCCTCCAGCATGGCACCCTGCAACAACTCAAATTCATCCCTTTTCCCATCCGTGCAGCTCTGAGGATGGCAGCCCCCATCCCTAAATAAGCTGGGGGGTGATGGGAGAGCTGCTTCCAGGGCTGCCTGGTACCAAGGGATCTGTAGGACAGCAGGGAGGAGCCCATGGGACCTGCCTTGGTTCCCATTAGCTTGGTTTGCCAATTTTAAGCTTAATTACACTGTTTGTGAAAGGAGAGTTTGTAAATTCTTATCACCAGGAGGACAAAGTTACATAACTAAACCATTTACCAGTCTGTGGCTTCAGAGCAGTTCTCTGGGGTGAGTCAGTATCCCAATAAAAATACTGGGTGATACAATAAATATTGTAAATGGCTCTAGATGGTTTCCAAGGGCTGTGTCAACTGTTTATTGCATTAAAAGAGAAAAGAATAAGTGAAATCACAGCGAAGATAAAATTTAAATAAATAAAATAAGGGGAAAAATAAAGCAAAAATATTTTCTTTCATATTTTGAAAGCTCTGGAGGGGGTTTTTTGGCCAGCATGAGAGAAAACCATCTTGTTTGCCAGAATAATGAACTGAAGGTGTGTGCATTTGCTTGTAGGTTGTATATGTGTGTCTGTGGGGGTATCTGTGCACAGATGCTCTGATAAAATCTGTTCACGACATGGGGAAAAAAAACAAACCAAAAACATTTTCTTTATTTGGGTGTTTGAGGCATTTGCATATTCCAGCCACAGAGGCCAGGAATGCACCTCTTTCCCTGGGCAAGCTGTTGGGCTCCTGCAGCCCTGCCACAGCGAGGTAGCTGCAGGAGGGTGCCATGGGTGGGCAGAACTGCGGGATGGATTATCTGTATCATTGAAAACTTGGAAAGGTTATTTAAAAGTTGTCACTGAAGCAAGATAAATATTTGCCAGGCATGATCCCCCCGTGCAATGACAAGTAAGCTGTGTGGAATGTGTTAATAAAATATAAATGTTCTGAAAAGAAAACAAATGTTGTGGGTGAGAAAACAAAGACAAAATGGACTTGTGGCACCTCCAAAAGCAACAACTGAAAACATTTTACATGGACTGGGCTGAATTCTCTTGTATCTTCTGAGGAACATATTTGCAGCATGTGCAGATCACCCAGTAGGGCAGTGGGTATTCAGGGTGCCATAAAAACCCAAATACTGCTCCAATGAGGTTTATGAGGACAATGATGTTTATCCATCTTTTAATAAGATGGCAATGTGGGACTTGGTTGCTCGAGCAAGGGGGAGTCACCTGGCTCACGGCAGGAGTGGCCTGTAACAGACCTGGGGCAGAGGCTTTGGTGGTGCCCAGCGTGGGGACCCGAGGTCACACCATGCCCTGCTGCAGGCTGCTGATCCCCTGCAGCTTACGGGCAATTCCCTCCTCCTCCCCAGCAGCGAACGGGGCAGCTGCAGCGGGTCTGCACAGGCTCCAGCAGAGGCTTTTGGCACATGAGAGAACAAGAGCCAGTGATGGACCATGCTGGTGGTGATCTCCTAGAGATGGAGTCCCCAAGGTGATGCCCCAGCGGTGGCAGTGTCCCAGGGAAGATGCCCTGGAGGGGGGTTCCATGGTGATGCTGCGAAAACCTCGGGGGAACTACGAACTCCCAGCTACCACCTTGGGAAGACGCGCATCCAACATGTCCCTCGCAAGCCCCGGAGCAGCTGCGGGTCTCGCTCCCGCACCGGCAAAACCGCGGGAGAACGCGCCGGCCGGCTGGGGAATGCTCGGGAACCTGTCCCACCATGCTGCAGTTAGCCAGTACCCCCCACCACGGCAGAGGGCAGCAGGATTTACGCGGGGGGAGCACAGGGAGGGGCTGGAAGAGGCAGCCCCGGGAGCAGAGCGGAGCGGGGCGCGTTATAGCGAGGGCAGCGAGCGGCACCGGCGGAGAGGGGGCGGGGCTTCGGGCATTCGTAGGTTTCCGTCACGGGCACCCGAGCGCTGCGGAGGATGGCCGGATATTGCCGAGGATTGACGAGAATGGACGAAAATTGCCGAGCGTTGCGACCAGGCGCCCCGCGCATGCGCTGTGTGGGTCCCAGTGATGGCGGCGGCCCAGGCGGAGGCGGGCGGTGCGCACTCGGCCATGGCCGTGCCCTCGGGCCCTGCGATGGGCGACATGGGGCCCGCGGGCCCCGCCACGGGCGAGCTGGGGGCCGCAGGCC
>WEKY01037951.1:678752-747787 GCA_013390045.1 Picathartes gymnocephalus | reverse complement strand
CGCTGCCGGGGCTGCGGCTGGTGCAGCAGGGCGCCGAGGCGCACGTGTACCGCGGGCTCTTCCTCGGGCGGGCGGCGGTGGCGAAGCTCCGCGTCCCGAAGCGGTACCGCCACCCGGCGCTGGAGGAGCGGCTGAGCCGGCGGCGCATGGCCCAGGAGGCGCGGTCGCTGCTGCGGTGCCGGCGGGCAGGTGGGCACGGGGCGGGCGGGCCGGGCCGGGGCTGTCTGGCAGGACGGACGGACAGACAGACAGACACACCCCGGGGCGGGGTGAGCGGGGCAGCCCCGGCTGGACACACGGGCAGACACCCCAGGGCGGTCACTGACTCTTCACGTAGCTCAGAGCAGATCGCAGGCACTTGGCGCCTTCCTGCGCCATCCTGAAGGATGCGGGGGCTTCTCTGAGCCCGGGGCGACCCGCTTTGCTCTTTCAGAGAGTCCCCAAGACTCATGTTGCTCTCGATGTGCCCCAGAGCGTGTTTTGTCGGGGATGCTCGCTCCAGGAGGTGCTCGGCTGTCACAAGGCTTGAGCTGCCAAGTCGCTGTAAGACTGCAGGGCAGTGCACATGGCTTGGGAATGTTGGCCGAGCCATTCCAAGGGGTGGATCATCAGTGGCTGGGCGTGATCTCAACTGGCATTTCTGTTTAGGACTTTTATCAGTTGTGTTTTGTTGTTAAAATAAAGCTGGGAATCATGTAAATTAACTGCTGGCATTTGATTTGTTCTTTTAAATAGGGATTCCAGCTCCAGTGGTCTACTTCGTGGATTATGTCACCAACTCCATCTATCTTGAAGATATTGTAGACTCAGTTACTGTTCAGGATCACATTTATTCTGTACAAAAGAGTGGAGATGATACCAGTGGCCTCCATAAATTAGCAGAGAAGATGGGTGAGCTGTTAGCAAGGATGCATGATGAGGATATCATCCACGGGGATCTTACAACTGCCAATCTCCTCCTGAGGCCACCCACGGAGAAGCTGGAATTGGTGTTGATAGACTTTGGACTGAGTTTTATTTCGGGTCTTCCAGAGGATAAAGGAGTTGATTTGTATGTTCTGGAAAAAGCCTTCATTAGCACTCACCCAGATACTGAAATGATGTTCCAAGCTCTGCTAAAGAGCTACGCAGCCACATCTAAAAAATCTGGTCCTGTGATCAAAAAGCTGGATGAGGTCCGGCTAAGGGGAAGGAAGAGATCCATGATAGGGTAGAAGAGAGCAGGGTTAGGGATGGAGAAATAGTCGGTTTTGCAAATAGGATTATTTATATTTCTAGTTGGTTTTATTTCACAGATCACTATTTTGATAATTGTGTCTTCAAATAAATAAACTTGAAAGAGTTTTAAGTGACATAAACTAACCGAAGCAATTGTGAGATTGGGGCACAGCTGAGAGAGAAACAACTAGAGGTCACTTCTGTCCTAAATGTTAAATATTTCTAACACAAAGTAGTTTACAGTGTCACTCTACTCATCTTTCTGTGGTTAGACTCATTGAGAGCAATCCTTCTCGGCCTGCAGACCATAACAAGTGTGTTATTTTTCTCAGAAGACTTTACAACAAAGGGTTTAAATGTGTTACAAATGACTGAACACATCCTGAAAATTTTCAGGAGAACTGAGTTCTGGAACATGGACAGTGCTGAAATACAACACTAAACATAAACCAGGTTTTTCTTCTTCCAGTAGTAAATTTTGGCTCTTTTTGCTCTCAGTCAATAGTACTGTGTTAAGGAAATATAAAATTTGTTAATCCAGGATAGTTTTCTACTGAGAAACTTCCACTTGAAGCAAGAAGGCTGCTGTAAATTTCCTTTTTTGAGCTTTATATGGGGGACTGCTGTTATTTCCATTGCCTGCCCAGGTAGGTGGTTGGTAGACGTAGGCAGTAATAGTCCTTTTCTTGTAATGTTTTCTCTATATTACTTCATTTTTCTGGGTTACTGTGTCCAATAGTGTGAATGTAAGGTGTGCCAGAGAAAAATCTTACACACCCCACAGTGGGTTAGAAGATTTTCAACTTAGTGAGCAGGTTGGGATGTGAGTTGGGTGAATGTGGAAGCTTTATCATTTACTTCAGGTAATGATAGAAAGGAAACCTTCTTGCTGAGCGATTTGCTCTGCTGGGCAGCCTTTATCTGTCGGGAAGGTCCTCTGTTCTCTGGTGCAGTCCCTTGTGCTCTGAAACTGCTGGTGAAGAACAGGGAGCAAAGTCTCTGCACAGGCACGGACGTGTCCCGTACGGATCCTGCACACGGCGGGGAGAAGGCAGCGGTGAGAAGCTGCTCTGCCAGGCAGGGCAGAAGGGATGAGGGCTTTTCTCTCTCCGCGTGGAGCGGCCCGAGCAGAAGGGACGGGGGGCGAGGCGGGCGGGACCCCTTGCCTGGGCTCGGAGCGGGGCGGGCGCGCCGGGAAGCACAAGGCGCCTCCGTAGGGAGCGCCTTACTCCGCGCGGTGGCGCCGGCGCAGCGCTGCCGCCGCGGGCCGCGCAGGTGGCCGGTTCGCGTCCCGCAAGTGTCCTAGCGCGGCGGGCTGCCCGTGCCCGGCGTGCATTCACCTCTTGCCAGAGGAGCCGCCTGGGCGAGTGCCCGTCCCCGGCGTGTGGGGCCCGGGTTCCACCGCCCAGCCACAGCTTTGGCTGCCGGGCCGGGCATCCTTGCTCTCTGCAGGACCAGCACCCGTTGTCGATGCTGTGTTCTGTTTTCATTCGCAGCGTATGGGCATGTAGGGAGCGGCGGAGCTTGAGGAGCTGCCGCTGCTGCGCCTTCTCCTTCCCGGCCCGAGCGCACACGGTCGCTTGAATCGGTGCTCCCGGGGGTCCTGCGGGCTGCTGGAGCGGGGCCTGGTGGGAGCAGGAGGATGTGGGCTAACGAGTCCGCTAAGGAGGGATCTGAGCCCCGAATGCCGGCCCCGCTGAGGGGAGGCAGCAGCCTGACGCCCCTTGCCCGCCGTCCCCCATCTGTACAAACACCGCTCTCACCGTCTCCCGGTGATGCCAGGATTGAGTTCTGTTTGCGAAGCCCTTTGAAGAAGTCTGTTTCCAACGATCATCGTGTTTGTTAAAATGCAGCTCTCCCTGCAGGACAGCGGAGCAGAAACAAAGCCGAGCCACGGGAGGTTTTCATGGCCGGCGCGGTGCCCCGAGCCGGGGTCGGCAGCCTGTGGCGAGGCCGGTCCTCCCGGGGAGCTGGTGCGTGGGACTGGCCTTCGAGCAGGGACTCCTGAACTGGCCTCTGCTGAAATCGGCTCTGCATTGGAGCTTCAAAACAAAGCGGAACATTACTGGTCATGAAAAGAAAAATGTTTTGCTTTTTCACTGCGTGATAACCCCCTCCTTGTTATATAAGTGTTATTTTCTGCACATCTATGTTAGGGCTTGTTGATATTTCCTCCTGATCAGCCTGGTGTGTCATATGGATTGCTGTAGAGAATGTTGAACTGTTGCTGTTTGAGGGTGGAAAAATCTCAGCAGGTGCATGTCCAGCAAAAAGGACACTGGACCTAAAAAGTGTCCACCCCATATCTTGCAGCCTCAGCTGTATCAGTCCATCAGTCCATGGACTCAGTGATCCCTTCCAACTCAGGTTACTTGTTGATTCTGGGACGAGTTGTGTCTGCAGCAGCAGCTCCCTGGGTGAAAACCACTGGTTCCCTGACTCGTTCACAGGGCAGGTGGAGGTTCCAGTTTTTGCTGACTGGGAATAACTTCACACACTGCTGCGTTAGCTTTCCGTGCATCTGTGTGGTCATAAGCAACACTGAATTACTATTATTATTGTTGTTAAAATAGTTTACCATTGCATTGCTAACACTCAGGCTTTATGTCCACTGCATGTGCATTCTCATAATATAAATAGGACTCTTTTTTTTTTTTTTTTTTTTCCCCCATGAATAGTTTATCTGCTGCTTTTGAACCACCAATATTCTTCCAGAGTTTGGCCTGACTTTTTGCAAAGTCCTTGCAACCCACATTGGTTGAAGTGGTGATGTCCTGCCCTGTCTTACCCAGAGGGGCTGTTTTCCCAAAGGCTGTTTTGTCCTTCAGCCCCTCCAAAACCTCCTTGCTTGCCTGCTGGGGGGACCCTGAGATTGTGGGATGTGACAGGTGATGGGTGGTGGTGCACGAAGCCACTGGGGGTCTCTCTGCCACCATCACTAGCACCAGGAAAATCTGTATGTTCAGGGAAAATCTTGGAGCAGAATGCATTTACAGCTGTGTGCTGGATCAGTTGATCACTCTGGGTCTTTCTACTGCTTGAATATTTCTGCTTTTAAGAATGAACTGTTGTCTCAGGGCATCAACTCCAGGCCTGCCGGGAACAGCTCCATTTCCAGAGGCTTCCCAGCACCTGTTTGATCTTGCTCTACACCTGGGTATCACTCAAAAATGCCATGAATACAAGGAGGTGCAGATAAGCTGTGGAAAGAGGAATGAAAGGAGAGAGGGAAAGACAAATGAAATGGAAATAGAGGCATTTTATCAGCAGAAAGTGCAGTGTAGTATTTCTGAGGGAATTGCTGATTACTGATGGAGTTGTCTTTTCTGTTTATTTTGGTATCTGACATCACAAGTGATTTCTGTAGTGGGAGTGGGGAGCTGGACTGCAAACTCTTGGCTGCCAGCCTGACTTTAGCTTGGCAATAAGACCAAGTTCTGTTTTGCCCACTGATGCCATGAGGGCAGAACTGAGCTAAGGGGATTTTTCGAGATAAATGTGAATTGGAGACCTAGAGGAGCACTAAGAGGAAAAAGAAACATGAAAAAAACCCAAACATACAAGCAAGGAAAAAGGATGATGACACTGTTGAATAATCTGGAAATGCAGTTGCCATGACTTTTGGAGAGTGGCTGCTCTGTGCTGGCAGTTACTGTGTGTATATGTAAAAACTGTGCATACAAGATATATGATGTAGCTTTTTTTGGTGAACTTTTTTATAGTCTAGGCATTGATGTCTGCAGGAAATTAATATTTTCCAGTTTCGCAAGATGCAGAACACTGATAACCTTTTGCAACCCTCTTCTCCCATCACTGCTGATAGGAAACCAAGTTAGTGCAATAAAAGCATAAAAGCTCATTTGTAATCCAGGGTTCACTCCATGAGGATCACTGCAGATAAATAAAGCGCCTCCCTGGCCCAAGCACAAGCCGTGTCTGACAGTGGCCCTTTTGGGCACTACAGAGCACCTTTCTTTTGCCAATAAACTAAACTTACATTAAGTAATGGCCCAGGAGTGGTCTGACCCCAGTGATGGCCATGGAGCACAGGGAAGGCACAGGCAGGGCAGCTGCAGCCACTGCTGGCACTGGAAATGGGGATGATAGAGATGGAGTTTACAAGAAAACAAACTAATTAAGCGTTAACTCCCAGCTGAAGCCCAGGAAGGCCGATAGAACCAGCGTGTAGCCCCTGCACAAGGGGCTCGGCTGGGAAGCTCTGAAGGCTGAGCCAGCAGCTGCCCTGCTGAGCCCAGAGGGGCCGCGTGGGGCTGAGGAAGGGGTTGTCCAGGCGTCAGTCACACCTTGGAGGGGAACATGCTGCCCATCCCCTCGCCCTCCACACTGCCAGAAATGTGTATCCTCGTAAGAGAAAGAACAGACTGTGCCTGTTGTTATTGTTTTGAAGCTTTTTTAAACTTACAAGGTTGATTTTGAGAGAAAAAGTTTTGTAGAGCTCCTTTGCTCTGGCACGTGGCACACACTCATGCATAGGCTCCCAGTCTCTGGCTGATGGGTATTTTGGGTAAGCTGAACCTGTTTTAAGCAGTTCCATTGTTTTAATGGCCTGAATTTTGCTTTCAGGTCTTCAGTCATCCCTCTGCCCATCCTCTCCATCATGCACCACTACCCGAGTAATGAAGCAGATTCTGCTACCACAGCCCTCTATAGTGGCACTGAGACAGCACAGCGACCTCCTACCCATTAACTTGGTCATGATAACTTTGTATTCATGTAGCTGAGCAGTTAAAGAAAAGCGAGATAAAAATCCTCATAGATTTCTCTCGGCCAGCTCTGTGCTGTCTTCTGAGCCCCGGGAGAAGGTGCGTTTGCCAGCGGGGCTGGGCAGCCGCGGGGCCGGGCGCCAGGCGGATGCCGGATCCTCGCGTTGCCAGCGGCCCCCGGCAGTGCCCGGCAAAAGCTTTTGTGTCCGTTCTGCGGTTTGAAAAGACCCGCAATGGTGATGCCGCCACCCTTTAGCCCCTGCCCGGGATGGCTGTGGCATTAACTGATTTGTTACTATTTGTGCAAAATTACATAAACGCTGTTAAGGAGAGGGAGGGGAACTGAGGAGGTGGATCCAGACCCGGAGCAGAGTCCCTTCAGATGGGAGAGTCCTGCCTCTATTGCTGATTGTACCACCACACTCTAATTTCTAGTTCCCTCAGTGCCAGTGATTCATGCTTTGTATAAGCGGGACGAGGCTTTCTCACATCTGCCTTTTAATCCAATGCATTTGACTCCAACTTCCTTGATGATCTAGGAAGATGTATCAAGGAGGAGTAGCTGTCCAGAGAGCTGATTAATTATGAAAAGGGAGAGGTTTCTCTGCTGAACGGGGGTTTTATACATCTGTCATATATGGGTCAATTTGCCCAGGTTTTGATATGTTTGAAAGCACTCAGAAAATGCTGAAGTACTAAGGGTGTTACTTTGCTTTCCCATTTTTCTCCCCACCACTCAGCTTTGTTTAGCCTTCAGTTGCAAGAACCCAGGCAGTGCAAAAAGCAGCTCCCTTGGCTTTGATCTCTCGCTCATCTTGATGGTGGAGCAGCTCGGTCTCCTGCGGTGTTTGCCTCTCACTGCGGTCAGACGAGATCTGCAGCCTCCGCAGCGCTTGCTGAGGTTCACTGCGGTCATGAGAGGGGATCCTGTCCTGCCCCGCATACTCCCCGTTTTCTTTCTGATGACCCTGACACAGGGCAGAGCTGGCAAGAAAATCCACCATCGGAGCTCAAATTGGGCAGCTTTAGTGTTTTCTTTTTGATTCATGAAGCATGCTTAAGGTCCAGACTCATAGGACACCCAGGGTACAGTCATATGCTCGTTGCTTGCTTGCTGGGGTTCACACTTGTGTGAGCCAAGACTTTGCCTCTTGCTTTTCCGCTATTTCCCATGGCTTTATTCCGCTCCGCACCACTGACCTTTTGTTTGGTTGGGTTTGCTTATTTTTAATAAGAAAAAAAAAAAAAAAGAAAAAGAAAAAAGGCTGGGAAATGGTGAGATGGGGGAAAGGAGCGGGACACAGGGGCCGTATAAAGGGTGGTATAGGGGATGAGAGGCAGTATAGCGGGGCGCAGTGCCGTGGGGCCCCTCCCGGTGGGCGAGGTGGGGCGGAGAAGGGCGGGGGGTCCCGGGGGTGGGGTCCCGCCCATCGGGAGGGCCGTTCCCGGGGGATAAAGCGGGTGCGCGGCGCTGGCTGCGGCGATGGGCGCGGGATGGCGGCGCTGGGCGCGCTGGTGAAGAAGGCGTGGAGCGTGCGGAGGTTCGTGGTGCTGCTGTGCGCGCCGCTGGCGCTGGTGCCCGTCCTGCTCAGCCTCCCCCCCAAGGTACCGGGCACGGGACCCCGGGTGGGCGCTGCGGGCTGGGGACAGCCGCTGCGGGGCGAGGGGCACGGGCACCGGCACGCTGCGGGGCACCGAGTGGGGCCACGGAGCAGGAGAACAAACCAGCACACTGCTGGGCACCGAGTGGGTGCTCCACGGAGCAGGAGAACAAACTGGGGGCGCTGCCTCGGGACGCGGACCAAGTAGATGGAGCGGCGTGACGCCGTGGGAGCGGTGGGACACGGACCGGGGACACTGCCCGGGTGCTCCGTGCCACCGCTTGCCTCAGCACCGGCAGCGTTTGACTCTCGAGAGGCTCACCCTGCTGCCTGCCAGGGTTTGACCGTGGAGGGAGGGGATAGCAGAGTGGGGGCTGCCCAGCTCCTCACCCTTTTGCAACAACTTATAGTGCGAGTGGAGCGGGCAGCCTGCGGTCAAGTCGGGTTTATAGGGGGAAGAAGGGATAGATAATGTGAATTGTGTTTAATGTTTCTTATATAGACTTTGGGCGGTGGGAAGATCGTATGGTTCAGCATCTGCTCAAGCTCAGTGACCATAATTAGTGCCTCTTGCTGGTACCGAAGTGCCCTGTAGTTTTTATCAGTAGTGCCCAAATGGCATCTGGGGAAACTGAGGCAAGACCAGCATCACCTAGCGAGGGGTTTGCAGAGCTGGGGTAGAAGGTAAGTGCCCGGTGCTGAGAGTCTGCCTGGCTTTGCTGGCCCGTCCCCTTAGCGATGGGAGTGGCGGCGGGCAGTGGGGTCAGCAGTGGGATAGGGACCTGCAGAGTTGTCCTGCTGTTTGTGCTGCAGGGCTGGGAATGCCAGGGACATCTGAGTGCCACCCACCCACACCGCTGTGGGGGACTCTCAGGGGGACCTTTGGTGCTGTATCTGAAAAGGCTTTGTGAGATAAGTCATGTTTTGTAGATGTGGAAACTGGTCTCCACTTAAGGTTTGAGCTTTAGCAGGTGTGATGAGCTGCACATAAAGCACTCTGTGGCAAGACTTTGGGGGCTGGGGGATTTCTGTGGCTGTCCTACATACACAGCTCTGGTGCACCAGGAACCTCTGAGCCTTGGGTGCAAGTCCACGGGGCAGTGAAGACACTGTGGAATTTTGCACTGTTGACTTCAGTGCGAGCAGGATTTCACCCTCATGTTCTGACTCAGACCCTTTTGAGAATGACGTTGTTTACACCAGAAAATAAATAATGATCAGTACATAGTGAATATAGAATAGTATAGGTGCTGTAAGGACACAAAGTTGGCACTTAGTTCTGCCTGTACCATGCTTGTCAGGTGAAACCTTCTTGTTTGAGATACAAAATACACCTGTGAAATTAATAAAATCATATAGAATGACCATTGCTTTATTTAGTGACACCATATATTAAAAGATAAATTTATTTGGATTTAATCTCCCTCTTTTTTCTGTTTTGTATTATTGGCTGAGTTATGAATAGGACTTCAAGTGTCTGCCTCAAGGAGCAGAGAATACATTGCACAACAGGTGCTAAATTCCCTTGTGGATTCATAAGTGATTAGTTAAATTTCTACATTCATTCTCAGTAGCTGAACAAATGAATTCATGTGTATTTAATAGCACCTTGTTTGACTTTGGCACTTGGTAAAATTGTGAGATAAGATTAGAGAATGAGGAGATGCACTGTCCACTAAGTGCAAACTCGTGTCTGCTCTTTGCAGGAGTTAATTGTGAGAATAAATCACAGATGAACCCAGCGCTGTGGGAAGAGCCTTGATCTGTGTGCTGGTAGAAGTGTATAGTGTCACACAGGCTGTACAAGGACTCGGATGTTCACGAAAGGGATTTCTCTTTGTGTACAGAACTGAAACATGTCTCTGTAGTGTAATGGTGCTGCTCACACCCACTCAGCTCCTCCAGTGAGCTGGTAGCCCGCTCCAGGATGCAGTCCATGGAGGACCTCATGTACAGGGTGGTCTGATCAATGCTGTTTTATTAAAGAAAAAATGGTGTTGGGAAAGTGGAAATGCTTGCAGCTGAGCAGGTGGCAAAGCAGGGGTGCAGCTGTGGTAATGGAAGGAGACCCTGGCAGATCTGGCTGCTCTGCTGCTTTCCTTGGAGGTCTGTTCTTCATTCTCCATGGGCTCTAAAGCATCAGAGGTGGTGGCAGTGACACTGGCTGGTACCTGTGCTGGTGCCTGTCAAAACCTGGATGCTCACGTGGCTGTTAACCAGCACAACACTTCAAGCGAGTCCAACTGCAGCTTCCCCAGGTTCTCCCAGGGTCTGGCATAGCGGGGAACCTGTAGCTGTTAACTCCTGTGCACAATTGTATCTGTTCATGTTCAGGGGTCAATGATTCATCCAGGATTTCAACACTAAACTCTCTCACTTGTTCAACAAGAAAAGAAACTTGCTGTTGCATCAACAGGGGATTAAGCTCTGACGTCTGGAGCTCGCCTGATGCCCCCCTCTCCGCAGCCCGAGCCACGAGGGGCTGTGGGAGAGGAAGGAGCAGGTTATGCTTTTAACCACAGTGTGAAAACACCGAGGGGGAGGAGCAGGCGAGGGGTCAGCAGGCAGGGAGCAGGGGTGGCAGGGTGTGGAAGTTGTCCTGGCATGTGATGGCACAGGCATGTGCCCGGCTGCGGCGGCCTGGCCAGGCGGCCTGGCCTGACACGGGCCCCCAGCCCGGCGCCGCGCTCTCCTGGGCAGCCAGGCCGCCACAGCTGCTGCGGGTGCTCGGCAAGAACTCAACTGACCGGGCTGCTGCTGGAGTTACCGGGAGCCTGTCCCAGGCAGGGCATCCAGGGACAGCGGGCTGGGGCAGGAGGAGCTCCTGTGCGATGTGCAGTCACTGTAGCACCGTGGTGCTGCTGAGCACTCGCGCATCTGAAGCACGGGGCTGTTGGACAAGCTAGAGAACCCTGTGCTCCTGCTGGGATGGTCGGAATGCTGCCTGGCAGGATGTAACAGAAACTGGTAGGGGATGAGAAACACTGAGGCTCACCCTCTGCTGGTCTCAGGATCAACCTTCCCTTGCGAGAACGTGTCTTACAGGCACCTCTGCAGTAATTTCCTGTGCTGCTGATGTTAAAATCTGCTCCCACATCTTGTCACCATTTACCTTCTCCCTGCTGGGATGCTGTCCTGGTTTAGGACAAATTTGGGAGGAAACTCTAGAAAGGGCTCTCCTCTAACCGGCCAGCTTCAACAGCCCCTCCCCGCAACCGGTTTGGGATAAAAATCTCCTTAGAGAAAAGTGGAAAAAACTTTATTCAACAAAAAGAGTATTCATAAGCATAGAAAAGTAAACAATATTAAACAAGAAAACCTCTCGTTGCTCTGAACAGCCGGCAAAGCCAGAAAGTCCTTTTGTGGGTGTGGCTCAGTCAGCTTGAGTCCCTGCAGGGCTCGGGGCCTGGTGTGCAGCTTGGCAGAGGGGGATGCCCAGGAAGTTGTCCTGATGTCGTGGACTCAAGAGGTGCTGAACAGTCCCAGAAGAGAAAAAAACCACAACTCCAGGTAAAGCTCTTCTTGCATCCAACGAGGAAAATCAGCGAGGAAAAAAAAACAAAGGAGAAAAAAATTTCCTGTCTCTCTGTCTGCCACAGCCGAGAGCTCCGAGCCAGCGCACCCTGCGAGCCTTATCTCACTCCTCGTCCCTGCTGCAGACAACACAGTCCGTGAGAAAGGAATTTCCGGGAGAGTGAGGTGCAGTTTCTGCAGATGAACTGGGCGCTGCTTCTCCCCCGCTCTCTGCTCAACTCCACAAGCACAGAACTTAACATCCAACATAAGTAGGGCAGACAACTGGGGATACAAGCATCATGTAGTCACCCTAGGACAGATGCTCAGCAATCTTAATCTCCCAAGGGATATCCACTGTAAAAAGCCACCTCAGCATTGGTTTCAACCGCTTGGATCTGGAGACCAGGAAATCTTGCCTTAAAGCTGGTAGAACACAACGGGATGTGGCTTCTTGGATTAGGATGTCCTTTCTGAGTGATACCTTGTGATTTGGATGCAGTGGGTTTCCCAGTGAAACCTACACCTCAGTGACATCCCCCTGGAAACACAATCCTTTGAGAAAAATCATCCATCAAGTCTGCTCTTGCTTACTGGTGATGGACTCCAGCATCCACATCTTCAAGCTGTAATTAGAGCTCTTGCCAGCTGTCACCCTGCAGTGGTTTTTCTCCAGATCCCTGTGTGAGTCCCTTCACAGAGGGATGGTGACAGGGCTGGCACTGCTGCTGTTACATTAATTGCCCTTGTTTTTAATTGATGGCCTCTGTAGGTTGTGGTTGTGGAGAGGGAGGCTTGTGTAAGTGGTTTTGTCTACAACCTCCATTCTCTTAAAAAGAGAAATGAAATTTCTGCTTTGTGGGTGCTCAGGGTGTGCTCCCCAAGCTGTGTCTGGAACAGTGGCTTGTGTCCATCACATCAGGCAGCAGAAGGAAATGCTGTGTGTGGAGCCACTTCCCTGGAGCCAGTACTCTGCACAAGGGTCTGTGTGTCACCTCATGCTCTGGTTGCTGCTGAAATGGCTGAATATTTGTCCCGTGAGAGGCAGTGCCTGTGACCCCCCTGCTCGGAGGGCTGTGAATGATTGCAAAGAGCTGGGGCAGGGCAGGAGGGGCTGGAGGAACTGTTCTGCTGGAAGGGGCATGGGGGCACTTTTAATGAGCTGTGCAAAGAGCTTGTTCCAACAGCTTCTAATGAACTCAATGTCTACAGCCTCTTGGCTTGGTAACAGCTGAGGCAGCCAAATCTGCTAAAAGGAGCTCTGAGCAGGCAAATAGGGCCCAGTGCCTTCAGAAAACAGACTTGACTTCCTCAGTGGCCATAGAGCAATTTAAAATTAACTTGGATGTGATGGGTCCTCCTGGTTAGAACAAGGAGACTTTAAGATCTTCCAGAAGAAAAATTAGGTTGCTTCCACTGGAAAGCAAAGAGCATGAAGGGCATCTTTGTGGGCAGAGGGGTGATGCAAATGCAGACAAAGGGGATGGCAGTGGGCTGTCCTGCAAGCTGGAGGGGGCTGGATCCTGGCTGGAGAGCATAGCAGGAGCATGGACAGGTAGGGAGCAGTCTAGAGAGCAGCCTGGCAGGAGAAATAAGTGATTTTACATTTCATACACAAAGTCCATCTCTGCAGTGTTTTGTGTGGTGATTTGGGAAGGCCAATTTCACAAAACTGGAAGCAATGGTCAGTTAAATGACGAGAGGAAGAACTTCAGTGGGGAAAGAGGGTGATAACTGAAAGTACAGTGACTACATTTTACCACATCCTCTGTGAGCTTCAGTCCAGAGAGAGGACAAGCCTGGCAAAGAGCAGACTGGCACTGGGAGGATGTGAAAGCAGCAATACTTGGGTTGGGGGAAAGGAAAGTGGACAAGAGCCAATATTAATTGGAAAATATGACTGCATATAAAACATTTCTGCCTGATTCCTACCTGTGTCTGCAGTGGTTGGTTCAGTGTTTGTAAAGGTCTTTTCCAAACTACACGTTTCTGTGGCTCTGTGAAAAGAGGTGTGGAAGAATTGAGGAAGAAATCCCTGGGGAGAATGTTGAGGGTGATGAACACAAATGTTCTGTTGCCAGATGGACATTTTTGTTCTATACTGAGCAAAGTTCTGATAGTGCAATCTTGCAGCATAAGAAGTTGATTGATAATAAATATTTTTACTGTCACAGTAACTAAAGGGAAATCTAAAATTTCATACATCCAACCCTGGCTATTTAAAAATCTATACATTTAAGCAACTTCCATACAATTATTTTGCAAGAGCTGCCTGAAGAGTTTGTGTACCAATAAACTGGGTGTATTTCTTCAAGCCCCAGTAGAGATGGAGATCACCAGGGGTGCTGACCACATGCCAGACTGATCTGTACCCCACCTTGGGAAGTTTTTTTAAAAAAAGGTGGGAGATCATAATATGTAATTAGCTCAATACAGCTACTGGGCTGGCTACCCACAGCCAGGGTGGTTAATGTGGTATTTGTGTGTATGGGTCATGTGAAAGTTGACAAGAGAACTGAAGGGTCTACGAGGCTGCTATTTGTTGAGTTGGTGACTTTTTGCCACACACTCAGTTTGCCCACTTTATCTGAGCTTCCCCTGCCTTATTTTAAAATAGAGGAAATTATTCTTTTTTTCCTTTTTTTTTTTTTTTATCTTGGCCAACTACAGAATACCTCAAGAAGTTTAAATGAAAGTGTTTAATAAGCTTTATGTCATTTTAGTAGAGGAAAAGAGATTCCCTGAAGCTCTTGCAGCTTTGTGGCCCTGTGGTACTGGCGCCTTTCTAGCCACTCTGCAAATAGCCAGCAGGAGCAAAACAACTCCACTGGCAGGGAGGCTGGTAAACAGGCTTGGATTATGTCCAGATTACATAATGCTTGCAAGAGCTGGGTTAGTAGAAATCAGATTCACATATCCATCCTGCTGGAGAGCAGGCAGTGAGCACCGTGTGGCTGGTATCACGGTTACAGCTGTGACATGAGAACGTTCAGTGCTTTGTTTTTGCTCCAAGTGGTTCTGCATATCACAGATACGTTGTTTCTTTGTAATAGCAGAGGGATAAAGAGGCTTGAAAAGCTCCAGTTCAGCCAAAATCTCTCTTGGTATTGGTATCAAGGTCCTGGAGGAGCCCTGTCTGCCGCTCTTTTGCCTGGTTATGGGCTGGTGGGGGAGCCTGTGTGGGGCTGATGGGGCTGTGATGACCATGCAGCATTCAGGGGTTGACAGAGAAAACCCAAAGTTTGGCAGTGCCAAGGCAGGGCTGCTTTGGGCACTGAGTCTGCCTGGTGGGGAAGCTGTGGGCACTGGCTCTGATGGGGAGCCAGCTGCAGGTCCTGGTGTCCCTTTCGGGCTGGCAGTGGGGCCTGGTGGCTGTGCCTGTGGCTCAGGGCTCTGCCCGCATGAGCCAGCTCGCCTTACCTGACCCACATTCCCTGCCTGAGCCTCCTTTCCCGGGAACACCTCATCTGCCCTTCCCGGAGACCGACAGGTCTCCTGCCCACAGGACACTGCCTTGTGGCTTGGCTTCCTCTGCCATAGCTCAGCAGGTCCCCCAGGGTGGAAAATCCCCGGTGCTTTCAGTGGAGCAAAGACAGGATCTGTGTCTGGAGGGGCAGAGGTCGATCCCAAGGCTCTTGAGCAACAGGAAGAAGAGCTGCTGCAGTCCAGAGCCACGAGTGCTTCCCTGGAAATCATTAAATGGTTATAAAATTAACCTGATCACAAGATCCATTTTAAAGTTCATATGTGCCACCATTTTCCCCCATGAACTTTGACAGAATTCTGTTGAAAAATATCAATACAAAGCTGCAGGGAGGTACAAGAAATGGAAGGAGTCTTGACAAGGATGCAGCCAAGGGATCGAAGGATAAAGATCATGTGGAGGTGGTGGTGCCACACAGAGCAGCAGGTTCAGCTCAGCCTGTCCAGGAGCACCTGTGGCCAAATCCCTAAAGGACCATTCTCCTGACATTTGTTAGCATTTATGTTGTGTACTAACCAAACATACCAGACACTGCAGACATCAATTAATTAACATTTGCAAAATATCTTGAAATCAAAAAACTTTCAATTTCATATCGAGTTTGTTTCAATTTTATTGATAACTTTTTTTTCATTCTGGGGAATGCTTGGTTGAAATTGAAGTTATTCTGGATTTGTCTTGTTCCTTTTTTTGTTCAATGATGGTCCTATCTCAAAAACCGTTTCAATATAGCTGCAATTTGTCCTCTTTTAGGGTAGAATAAATTGGATAAACAGCACTACAGCTTTCTTCAAGTGGTTTGCTAATGTTGCAATTGGTTTCAAAAATTCAGGGAAGCCTTTCACATTGCAGTTCTTTCTGCCCTGTTGCGGTTTTACCCCTTGGCTTTTGATCTTGCAGTGAAGAGGAGTTATTGGATTGATGCCGTGTCTCTTTGCAATGTTTTCCAGAACATTTTCCATACACTGGAGAATAAATATCCATTACTTATAATTAGTTTTCTCAATTGTACATCATCTTTTGTACAGTCAATTAAAGCCTTCACTGATATGCTCTTGTATCATTGCTAAATATTTTCAGTTGCTCTACTGCTGTAAGAGCCAAAGTGTCTTTATTTTGAGGTTGACTTTGGTGCAACTTTCCTTGCAGGAAACTGAAGAATATTTTGCCAGTGGGAGAAAAAAATTATCCATACGGCCTTTGGAAATCAAATGGAAAAGAGCTTAATGAGAGCAAAGCTATTTCTTTAGCATATAAAAAGAGCTATAGTAAAGAAGAATTATCAGTTGGCACAGGAATTAAATCACTAATCTAGTGGCAAACACTTTAAAACACAATTCTTTGTTTTTGTAAAGTTTAGCACTGCCAGGTTTGCTGCTCTGGTCCTGCTGCTTTGGGGGAAGTGAAGCATGAGGAGCCCATGGGAGCTGCCATGTGCCGGGGCTGAGCTGAGCCTGAGGGTTTTACTTCACGCACTCTCATATGTCCTTTTATTGGCATCTAAAATTAGGTCCAAAAATGAGCTTTAAATCCAGATCTTGGGCACTTCATATGAGGCATTGACACTGCTACAATTAATGTATGAAAATACAATCCAGTTACACTGAGTTCTGCTGTGTTCGTGTTTCCACGTGCACTGAACTGCTGGGGCCTTGCTAGCAGGACTACTTGTGAATGCAAAGCCTGGCTGCTAAAAGCAAATCAGAAATTCTATCGTTTTGTCCACCTTTCAAGCCCTCACCTGCAGATGTAGTGAACAATAAATCCATATTAATTTTGACCTCATTCAGCCCAGGCCTGCAGCAGATTGTTCGTGGGTGAACTGGCAGGTGCTGGCTGTGCTGTACCTACTCTGTGCCTGGCTGAGACTACATTATCCCCAAAATGGAGCTCCCCACAGTCCCCAGCCCATGCTGTTCCCAGCCTTGGCAGGGAGCAGAGCTATCATCTCCCTCTCAGAAGCCCAGACCTGATCCAGGGGAGGAAGGTCCCAGTAGAGGGACAGAGGTGCCTTTGAGTAGCAATTCAACCTGCTCAACAAGCTGGAAAAGTGATAAAATAAATAGTTCTGTGGCTTCCAAGTGATTGTCAGCAGTTATTTATAGTGCAGTGGGCACTCTGCCCCGTGCTTGCTGACAATATCCCTGTTCAGCCCTGCCATGGCTGGGCCCAGCTCTGCGCTGGGCTCTCCCATCCTGGGCTTGAGGCCGCTCTCCCCACTTCCTGCCATTGCTCATTATTTTGGCCATGGCTGTTGTGACAAATCAAATGGCTTTGGTCTAGTTTGTGCCTCCTGGGTGGATGGATGAATTCACACTGGTGTGGGGGCACTGGGTTTCTGCCAGCCTTGGCCAAGGCTGGGGTGAGGCCGGGTGATTCCTGCCTGCAGGAAGTGGTGTGACACCAGGGTGCTTGATTTACTGATTTCCCTAGGGGCTGCGATGGGTTGCCATGGAATGGGTTCTCACAAATCTCTTGGGAGACTCTGATCCAAGAAAAGAAACCTTTCTGCATGCTGCTTATTGCAAATGTGTGGAACGTACATCTCCCAAGGCTGTTTATCCACAGCTGTGCAGAGCATGGTCTGTGGAAGTTGGAGGGGAAGCACAAATGTTAAATAGTTCAGTCACCTGAGGATGTTAGCAGCAATGCCAGCCCTGATTCAACATTGTGGGACAGTTTCTGCTCTCCAGTGATTCCTTGGTTGATGCCTGTGAGCCTGCAGCACAGCGAAGCTCAGGCCATCAAGGAGGATTTTGGTTTTGCTGTGGTCTCAGATCAGTCCTG
Source organism: Picathartes gymnocephalus (assembly GCA_013390045.1). Lineage (NCBI taxonomy): Eukaryota > Metazoa > Chordata > Aves > Passeriformes > Picathartidae > Picathartes > Picathartes gymnocephalus. Next base: position 730,460 of record WEKY01037951.1, on the reverse strand, counting down.
AACTCCTTACACAATGTAGGAAGGAAGATGTTGTACTTAATGGAAATTATTTGGGAGAAATACTGCATCCTTAAGGAGCATTTTGCTTCTCTAAATGTCTCCAAGTGACAAAATGTCTCTGTAATGCCACACCTCACTTTTCCTCTCCTCCTTTTGCAGGAAGGAAGATGTCTCTATGTGATCCTGCTGATGGCCCTGTACTGGTGCACGGAGGCACTGCCCCTGGCTGTGACAGCTCTGCTGCCCATCGTCCTCTTTCCCTTCTTAGGCATCCTCCCATCTAACAAAGTTTGCCCGCAATACTTTCTAGACACCAATTTCCTCTTCCTCAGTGGTTTAATCATGGCCTCGGCTATTGAGGAGTGGAATTTGCACCGCAGGATTGCGCTCCGGGTCCTGATGTTGGTGGGAGTCCAGCCAGCCAGGTGACTACGGGAGCAGGGGGTTCTCCGTGGGGGATGTGAGCTGCACGTGCTTGGGAAGCAGCTCTGCTGTGCTGCTCCTGCAGTGGGGGCTGTCCACACCCCTTTTCTCCAGCTTACTGTGTTTGTTCAGCTGTTTGCCTTTGCCCCTGGGCCAGTGGAGCACAGGCAGAATCGTTTGGTTCAGCCTTGTGCTCCATCCAGTTTCAGGAGAATCATAGAAATCCTTTTTGGTATTGGTTTTTTTATCTCTGCACATGAGCTTTTCCTCCTAATGCGTCAGAGAACTTGCCAAACTGAAGAAATTCAGCTTCTTCCTTTTTCTCTCTTTCAGATTAATCTTAGGGATGATGTTGACAACGTCTTTCCTGTCCATGTGGTTAAGTAATACTGCCTCCACTGCTATGATGCTTCCAATTGCAAATGCAATTTTAAAAAGCCTCTTTGGGGAGAAAGACACATCTAAGGATATGAGCAGGGAAAATGAAGAACACCAAGGTAATTGAGACAGGGCAGTAGTATAAGCCAGCTGAGGTCTGCCCTGCTGCTCTCAAATCTGCCCCATTTCATTGACTTCACTGGCACAAATACCACATTCCTGAGCTTGCAGCTCTGTCTCAGGGCTGGTCCCACTTTACTGCACACTTTATTCCCATAGTGGAAGAATATTAGCAGAAAACTCCCTTTTATCCTGCCCCTTCCTCATGTCATGCAGGAGGCAATGCTTATGAGTGGCCTGGAAAAGCAGAAAGCAGTGATGCCCATCCAGCCTGCTCCAGGAACCTGCTGCTGGCACAGGCTGAAGTCCAGCTCGGTGGTGGTGGGAACGGTGGGGATGCACTGCTGCGGGGAGAGCCGCGGGAGGGCTGTAGAGAGGGCAGGTGGTGCTGTGTGATGGAGCAGGGTGGGTCCCTCCCTGTGGCACACAGAGCTCTCCTGTGCTTGGGACACGTGTTCTCCTCTTGTTTTCCTGATTGTTCACCCATGGAACTGGAGCCTGAGCTGGAGGAGAAAAGCAAGGACTCAAGGGAAGGCTGGCAGGTTAAATATCTATCTATAAAGTGGCTTTGTGATTTTTTTTCCATCTCATTGCTGCTGTTTGGTGTTGTTCCTGAGCAGGCTAAGGATAGATCAGGGGTGTGAGGCCAGGTAAGGCTTTCCTTCAGCCCTCTCTTCACCAGTCATTACCAGAACTTTGGGCTTCTGACAGACAGTGATGAGAAACAGCAAACCAGAAATGACATCCTGACATCCCCTTTGCAACTATTGCTGATAGCTGGAGCAGTGGTCACAGTTTCTTCTTCTTCTACTTCTTCTTGCACTAATTAGTAATTCATCTGCCTCTGTGATTTAAAAGCAATGGCTTTTTAGTTCCTACTGAGTCCTAAGGCAGATAAAAGAGTCCCCAGAAGAAGACTCAAACATGTAGATTCTAATAAAGATAATAATTCATCATTAATTTTAGCAGTCATGAGATATTTGCATTCCAGGTTGCTTTATCACATTTGCTTTATGAATTTTTGCCTGTTCACATCTATTAAAATCAACCCCATTCATTTCCTTGCTATAATTTCCTGTTCTGTGTTTTGTCAGTCTGCTTTTAACCTTCTTGACCCCAGCCTCTGAAACTGACTGTGTAGTTGTGGCTGTAAATACAGTAGAGTTTTGGAACACATGAAAGGAAGATTCCCCCCCTTGTCCTAGGCACTGTTAAGCACAGAATGAACATCCTTGACTCACAACACTTGCAATGGTGAGAGAAACCAGAAAAGGCAAGGGAGGGGCATGCAGTTAGAAGAATGAATAAAGTGATGCTTTGCAAATACCATGTGATGGTGTGATGATTTTTTTTTTTGAGATAAAGGCTTTTAAAAGTTAGTTATGATGCAAGCGAAGGAGGAATCACCTGTAAAATGTACATTTTGTACGTCAAAATGCGTATTTTCATGTAGATTTTTTATTTGAACTTTAGTGTCCCAAAGTAGACTCATCCTTTTCTGTAATCTTTCTGAGTGGATGAGCAAAGCTGAGTTCTTTGAAGGAAGGCCTAAACCTGAAGTCAGTCAAAAGTGATGAACCTGATGTTACACTTAAGAGTGGAGATGTGCAGATGAGAAAAAGGTATACTCATTTCATAGTTTACTAAATGTTTCTAATCTATCTGAATTGTGATCTATGCTCCAAAAAAACCAGATTTATTTGTCTGTATGTGGAAGAAAATTTGTACAATGACATGTGATCAGATCAGTTTGCAAATTGACTTGGTTTCATAATGCTGTGGTAGAGTCCATGAGGCTAAAAAATATTTGGATGGTTAAAAATAATCATTTAAAATATAATACAGAATATGTGACATTTCATTTAGAGAAAAAAATCTTGAAAAGTGAATGAAACCAGTTTTGTGTAGGGCTTTGCTTACACACAGTGCCAGAATTTAAGGGATCTCTGATCAGTTGGTGACACTTTTTTCCTGATGAGAGAATCTCAAGCTTTCAATCACCTATGTCCATGCTCAACCACGTGGGCAGCACGTTATAGATCAGCAAATATTTATGTTCTTGTGTCATTGACACCTAAAACTGGGTGTAATAATTTGTTCATTTTGATGCTCTGGGCTTCTGATGCAAGAGAGCAGATCGTGAGGTTGGCTGGCTGAAGTCCCAGCTGGTTCTGGTGGATCAAAGCATGGTTATAAATTTAACACCAACAGACATCTTTCAGCTTCTGGAATTTTCCTTTTGGAGGTGGGCCCTGCAATTCTGTCTGACCACCCCAGCAATAGGTGTGTGACAAGCTGGAAGCTGCTGTGCCAGTGAGCCTGACCTCTCTCCTGCTTCTGCCCACTAACCCATCATTGGCAATATTTCATTTCTCTGAGCACATTAAATATCTCCAGGTAAAAGTCACAAGAAAATATTTCCATTCTTTTTTTCCTTCATAGAAAATATTCTGCAAATTCAAGATAAACTGCAGTCAGTGCTTGAGGCGTAACTCTGTGTCACAGACCTGGAAATAATATCTCTGAAGGGGCAGGTGGGAAATGTGCATTTTTGGACACTGCTGCCTGGTTTGGCTGCCTAACCCCAGGCTGTGCTGGCAGGGTGTGGCCACAGCACTGCTGCCTGCATCCCTCAGTGGGTGGAAATATTCCTTTTCAGGTCTTCTCAACCTCTTAGTAATAATGTCATTAAAGCAAAAATTAACTAGGAAAAGCATTTCTGCCTCTAAGGTATATGAGGTATTTTGGTGAAATGATCACAGAATCCTCATACTGGGAGAGGTGTGTACAGCTGGGTCCAAACTCTGTTGTCTTTGTCCTTTTCTGACTTATGGACCTGTAATAATTTTCAATTCCTTTTTTAAAAGTTTCATAGGAAAAGGTCTGCAGTATTCCTGGCTTTCCTTTGCATGGTTACCTTTGCAGTCCTTCCTTGAAAGATAACTCACAGATGGTCCTGCCCAGATGGGCTGGTGCTCTGTACTTAGCAGGGGAAAAAAAATGAAAAATATTGAGGTAGAATGAAATGTTTTTGCAGAGCCAGGAGTGGGCTTGAGTGGGACAGCAGTGTAAGAGCCTTTGGGCTAAATCCATTGAAGGATCAACAGTCAACCATGGGTTAATGTTCATCCTTCTAATTACATCCCTTCATCATGGCAAGGTTGGGATGAAAGCTCAGCATGTGTGTGTCCAAGCCAATTAACCCCAATTCAGTAAATTAGCGATGTGTAAAACATGACATTGCAAAAATCCTTGGTCCACGGAGCTGGAACAAGCGCCGTGTCTTTGGCACACACGTGAGTGAGTCCAGAGACTTTGACCACTGGCTTTTCTCCATGCTTTAGGTCACACTGGGGGGAAGGGAATTGGGTTCTGGGCTAAGAAGGGGTGCAAGGAAATTTGGGGACGGCTTGGGTGTCAGGACCAGGAGTTGGGATCTATGTGTAGCTGTATGCAGAGCCCAGGGAAGTGCAGGCACAGAAAACTCTGGACCCAAAACCTCACAGAGAAGAAAAGGAAAGGCAGCAGAGTCAGCAGGGCTGGGGAAGGGCCACCTGGGCTGAAGGTGGATAAAACTCACAAGTGCTCCAATCCTGTGAGGAACATGGGAAATGGGGTTTGATAGCACATCTCCCAACCTCAGGAGGTCAAGCCATGACCACAAATGACACAAGTCTTCATGTCAGGTCTGGTAACAGAGAGTGATTGTATTGCATTTCCAGTTTTTAATTTTTGAGTTCTCCCATGGATTGGTGTGGCCAGGTGGTGTGCAGCTCCCAGTTTACTGGGACTGGCTGCTCAGCCTGCAGGGTCTGTCATTTGTGGAGATGATGATGGGCTTGGAATGGTCCTTGCTGCCAGGGTGGCTTTTGAAGGACCTGGTACAAAACCTAATCCCCAAATGTGTCTCACTCTTGTCTTTAAAGAGAGAATTACAGCTCTGTGGTGACTGCACTAAATGTCTGCAGGGTGTAAAACTCTCACCCCATGGGAATGAAGCTCAGTGACAGAAGTGCTCCTGCTGTGCCTTGGGGAACCTTACCTACAACAAGGCCCAACAGTGTTTCTTCCTTAGAATGCCTTATGGTTAATCCTCCCCAAGAAAACCCACCCCAAACCCGTGACTTGGTAAGGGATGCCCTGGCACTCTTGGCTGTGTTAGAAGATCCCAGAGCCCAGCCTGTGGCAAAAGCAGTGAAGGGACCAAGTGCCTGGGTGTTGGAGGAGAAGCTGGGTGCTGTGCTGGGGCTGGAGCAGTGGCTGGAGGAGGTGGGCTCCTTCATCCCTGCCAGGTGCTCCTGACCCCGTCCCCTTGGTGTGAGCTCACCCTTATTTGCACAGCCCCTCCTCTAAAATGGTAGTTGTTTCCTCTGTCCCTCTGTTTGGTTCAAGGAGAATTTTCTAGATGCTTTGAACTGTTTTAAAGTCCTCATCTTTCTTTTTCAGCATCTTTACACCAGAATAAACTTTACACTGTACCAACTGAGATGCAGTTTCTGGCAAGTACTGAGGAGTAAGTTAACTATAAAGTTTGTATTAGAGAGTTGAGAGAGAATTATCCCCTGAGCTAGACCAAGTTTTAGGAATTTGAAATTCAATCACTGCAATGTTTTGATTATATTGAACATCCCAGTCACTAGCAGCCTGATGATAAAAACCCTCCTCTATGTGTCCAGCATCCCTCTGCATGCGCAAATCATTACAGAGGTTTTTTTCAGCCACTCTGAAATCATAGCCAGAGGTGTCTCCTGCTGGGGATTTGTGCCTTGGTTTTCTCAGGAACATCAAATGTGTGAAGCCAATGATGTAAAACCCCCCAGGATTTACACACTGGTGATGGTCCTGCTTTGATAACAAGGATGGGAAGGAAGCATTTTTTCAGGAACACAGGAACAGATGTTTCCTCAAATCTATCAAATTTTAGTTCTTTTTCCTTTTGGCAGTCCTGTGGACTTTATGCTCAGGGTTACAAGCTGCTGAGGGGCTGGGCAAGGCACAGGCACCCTCAGCTCCTGTGGATGGGTCTGAGGGTGCTCTGTCCTCTGCAAGGCTGGCAGTCCCATGTGGCACTTGACCAGGCAGACCCCTCTGCAGCACTGAGCTGCCAAGGTGTCCTTGAGCACACTGGTAGCTTGGATTTCTAAAAACTGGGAGTTTTCCTTCTGTCAAGGCTCTGAAGTTGTTGCACTGTGTTTAAACCAGGGCTTTCACCGGATTCTCTTTTGGACTGTTTTAAAGCAAAGATCTGGCCGAGGACAAGGAGCTTTCCAGTGATGCTCTCTCAGACTTAAAGAAGGAGGAGGAATACAAAACAAACATATGGAAAGGCTTCCTCATCTCAATCCCATATGCAGCCAGCATCGGAGGTACAGCAACGCTGACAGGAACTGCACCAAACCTCATCCTTCTGGGACAGCTGAAGAGGTATGGGAGGCTGTCCTGGGGAGCCTTGTAAATCCTGCAAGACAGAGGCACGTTCTTCATCCCTGTAGAAAACTCCTTTCTGTGCTGAGTGCTGGTTTGGAAAATTCATACCTTTCCAGAGCATTTTGGGAAATGAAAGCAGGGAGTGCACCAGCCTTAGATTAATAAGCAGGTTTCCAGCATAGCCAGGCAGGCTGTCAGCCAGACTGGAGCATATGTGCTTCACCTCACTGATGCTTTTAATCCCTTTGAAATTAATGGGACTTGACTCCACGCCTGCAATTAACCTGGTAACTGTTTTGATGAAGCAGGCTGTGTAGTGCTTTGTGAGCAATTATAGCTACGGCTGTATGGGATAAAGAAAAATAATGAACCCACTACTTCTGGCCTGTCTTCTTAGTCATAAAAGATTCCTCCTTTGTGCATAGGAGCAGAAATTTGTGCCAGCCCAGGTGCCCTCAGGTATTTCTTGCCTTTGCTGACCTCTACAAGAAGTACATACAGCCTGTCCTGGGCACTGCAGCATCCCTGCAAGGTTCATGTCCAGACTCTCCAGCAGTTTCTGTAGCAGGATTTAATCCTGGGTGTTCAGGAGTGTCTTTGTATGAAGGCATTGGCCATCTGGAGAGAGATTTCCAGATCTTTCCTTGCAGGCTTGCACAGCTGGGCTGGGTGAGGTGGGAGTGGCAGGATGTCCCGGGAGTTGTCCCAACACAACACTCCTCACAATTCCTTGTGTCCAGAAACTTCTAAGGCACGCACTGAGATAGTTTTCAAATGCACAGGGGCAGGTTTGTGGGATATTTCACTGCTGATTTCAGATGCTTGTTTACCCATGGATGGGAGGGTTTCTTTCCCATCTTGCATTAACTTGCTTTTTCCCGTTTGCTTAGTTATTTTCCAGAATGTGATGTGGTGAACTTTGGTTCTTGGTTTATGTTTGCATTTCCTTTAATGCTGATTTTTCTTCTCATGGGATGGCTATGGATCTCCCTCCTGTATGGAGGAATTAACCTGAGGTATGTTGATATTCACTGTACATATATGTAGTCTGGTTATATTAGCATTGTGAAACACGTGTTCATCATGATTCTCATCCTAAATCTACTGATATCACCCAGGATCATCTCCTGGAAAGTGGGCGAATTTATAACTAACTCTAACATTCCCATCCCATAACAAGTCATCTATTTTTAAAAAGCTGATATACAATAGGAAGGTTTTAAAGATATCTCATAGTTACATATACTTTATCCAACTGAAATACATGCACAGAGTATGTATTATATTAATTCAGTTAAATGTATAATTTTTAAAGGTTGTTTTAGTGCCTGACCTTGGCCTGTGGAGGGTAAATGGGAGATTTTTAATGACAGAAGGAAAAGCAGGATCTAGCTTAGAAGACCATGATAAAATCTTAGTTCCCCATAAAAGAGACAGGATTTCTTCCTGGGGCAAAAACCTGGGTTTGGTACAGATTACTTCATAACGGGGCTTAATTTTACAACAAGGTGTTAATCTGTAACTGAGAATAACATGTTTTTCCCGTAAATCTTTGCTGGATACATGGAACCCCTCAGTGTGCACAACCTAAAGTGATTGCAGCATTGCTCTGCTGCTCATGTGAGACCTTTTTCCCCTTCCACAGTCTTACAAGTGATGGTAACAAAGTCAGAGTCTCGCTTCCTCCAGGGACTATACAGAATTTGTAATATTTAGAAAAGTCTTTAATTGTTGTTTTGACTTTAAAATGCAAATGTGGGGAGAGGGGAAAAAAGAGAACAGGTGTCCAAATATTTACACTGTCTTAGACATAGGGGAAAAAAAAGATCAATGGGAAAGTTTTAATCCAGAAAATGCCAAAGGCTTGTCCTTGACTTGCTGGTGGGGCTTCTCCGGAGGCTCTGTGTGCTGCTGTGTGATGCTTGGCCAGCTCCCACTGCTGAGAGCTGTGCTGCCCTCACCGTGTGCCAGGGCTTGTGCAGAGCTGAGCCTGAACTCCCCTGTCTCATGGCGAGGGCTGGGCACGGCACATCCCCAGCCCCTCAGGTGAGGGAAGAGGCCAAAGCCCCCGGGAAAGGCAGAGCTGCTCTGGAGCTCGGGGAACGTGACGCTCTGTGTTTGGTTTGGCTCTTCCCCCCAGCACAAAGCCCGGCTGTATTGGGATAGCTGGGCCAGCGTGGATACCAGAATTCTCCAGTGGGGAGGTGCATGCAGGAGACTCTGCAGAGCTTCACAAGTACAGCCAAGGCTCCACAGGAGCCCCTGGGGATGCTTGGGCTGTCACTGCTTGGGGACAGTGGCTGGACTTTCCCTGTGGGCAGCTCCTTGGTGTCTGCAGCAGGGCACAGGCAGGTGGACACTTTGGCTTTGCTTGACTCCAAAAGGCATTGAAAGGTTGAGGTGTGGGCTGGCTGAGCTGAGCCTGCTGTTCATAACACCCCCCAAAAGATGAGAAATTAAAGAGCCAGGAACTTGGAAGTGCAGGACCTTCTGAATGATCAACCACTCATCTTTATAGAACATCCAACCACCATAACCCTTTGAAACAATAAATGCATTAAGGCAGGGCAGGCACCACGGGGATGGGCAGATGCATCTGGTACAGAAAGTCAGGGTTGTAGGTTTAATCAAGGCCACAGGCAGTGTTAGAAACCAGGTTCAGTGTCATGGGATGTGATGGCAGATGAAGTGCGAGATATGAATATATAGTTTGTATGCACATGCTACAAAGGAGCAAACAGTGGGCAGTCAGTGGAGCCAGGCTAAGAGGCTTAGCCAGGAGCACATTAACATTCCCAGCCACTTAGAAATTCCTCACATTTTTCTTGATCCTCAGCAGCATCCTGGGATCACCCAGGAAATTACAAGTGACTTGAAAAATGAAGGGACAGATTCATTTTCTGTGTCACCCTATTCCTAGTAGTTCTGCTCAAGTAGGTAACTGGCTTGGAAGGAAGACAAGGAAATCCTGCAATGCTGGGACTTTCATTTGGCAATCACAGCCCATGCTGGAGGAAAGAGTTCAGAATATAAATGAGAGGAAACTTCCTCACCTCTGCAGGGTCTCCTTTGTATGAATGCAGAGACAAAGGATATATAAAATAAGGCCTTATTACCTTTATCTCAGCGAAGATTTTCATTGTTAGTCTTTACAATCTGAAAATAACACAAGCTGAACTGCCAGAAATGTGCAGCTCTTTGAACCTTGCAGAGCAGGTGCTGGAGAAGGACACTGAGTCCTGCATGTGCTGCAGTAGAAAATGCATTACTTCCTATGTGTCACTTGGGTCAGGGGCGTGTAAAAATGTAATTGTGTTTCTTGGCAGGGGCTGGAAAACAAAAAAGTCAAATATAAGAGTGGATGCAGAAGCCCGAGCCAAGGAGGTGATAAAGGAGGACTATAAGAAACTGGGTCCAACAAAGTGAGTTGTAAAGTTGGGATGGAAATGAGAAAGAAATTAGATGGGTTTGGAAATATCCTCTTTTAAGAGTAGATGTGGGGGGGGGGAATGGAGTTTTAAAAAGAAAATTATACCTATATTTCCACTCAGTCTGTTTGTAACCTGCTGAACTTTGCTTTTTGCATGCTCCAGCCTCCTCACCTTTGCCAGTCTGAATAATTGCAAATAGCAGCTTGCACTCAAATCTTCTGACAAACAACATTCCTGTTGTTTGAAGAAATCTTAAAGCTCAGACAAAGTATATAGAAAAAAGTCAGATCCATGCCATGGAATATATTATTTTTTCTGAATAATTCCTTCAACTATGTTAGTCAAGAGAGGAAAGTAAAAGCTGGTACAAACTCCAATGATGGGGATTGTATTTTGGAGTAAGGCACCAGCAGAAAGAAACATGAGTTTTAGACTTCTGAAAAATGCCAAAAAAAGGGGGAAGCAGGAAAACCTGAGTATCTCTAGAAATCCAACTCTGGATATGTCCAACCATCCACTGATATTCTGGGCAGCCAAGGCTACTGAAGACTGTTGAAACTGTAGGGTTTATCCTTACATGGTCTGTGTTTCCCCATCTGTAACATAATATTTTCATACTCAGGGCAATGCTGTGAATATCCAGCGATGTTTGTGTCATGCTATTGACATTGTAATTATTTCTGTTGTGTGGAACATGGAGTGGTTCTTCAAAGAGAGCTCCCTGTGCCTGTGCTGTAAATGAAAGAAATTGGTTTATTTGTTCCATTCAGTACATTATCGAGCAGCCTGCAAAATGTCTCTGAAAGAATCAAAGTCCCACTTTGAGATCTAGGAGTGGGCAAGTCCATTAAGCTGAGCTCTACCAATTTGATTAGCAACCCCATAACTAAAAATCAGCTCAAGCAGCCTCTTCCCAGGGGCTTATATGCCCCTGCTTGTGCTCAGAGAGATTTTAAATAGAATTTTGAGGCATCATCTTGGTTAAGCCTTAACTCCACTGGATACTTAGTGAATGATATTGCCTTTTACCCTGCTGTTTGTCAGGTGTCTTAGGGACAGTGTTTAGATCTTGACCTTGGAGGAATTTGTTCCTGCTGTCTCATGTATGATTTGAATCTCAATCATCCTTTTGTATTGCCTGAGCTGCAGTGACACCATCCCTGGCTGGCACCCTGGAGGGACACGGTCAGAGGAATGACCATGAGGAGCTGCTTGGCCCTTCCTCTCTGCCACACCCAGAGGGTCAACCTTGCACCCAGCTGTTGTGACATTCCTGATCTCCATCTTGCCTCTCCTTAATGTCCTCCAACAAGAGAGAATTGCTGGCAAATATCACTATTTGCAAATAGATTTGCAGTCTGTTCCAATGATTCTCTGTAGTTGTTTTTAGCAAATCAGCCTCACTTCTCAGCCAGGATGCTGCAGCAGGAGCTGGGTACTTGTCCTAGCTTGGATCCACCCCTTTAGCACATCAGCATTTTAACCTCATTTCTTTTCACTTCAGGTTTGCAGAACAGGCAATTTTCTTCTTCTTCTGCATGTTTGCAATCATGCTGTTCTCCAGGGATCCCAAATTCATTCCAGGTTGGGCAAGTTTGTTTGCACCAGGGTAAGACTATTTTCATTCCACTGTGCCATTTTGCAATAACATTTTCAAGTCATTGAGATTCCTGAGTTTCTGATTGTGTTGCTTAACACTATTACTCAGGTTTCCTGGAACAGATTAAACTGAGCATCAAGTAGCAGAGCCAAGTTTGTTTTTCTGTCTCCTAGAGGAGGTTCATAAAGCTAGTGGGAAGTTGGGATGTGTCTGTTTGAGGCCATCCCCAGGATTTAATGTTGGGAATGCTGTCTATAGGTGTATTTCCAGTGAAATACTGAGTTCTTTAGGCAATCCCTTGATTTCACCAGAGGTCTGAAGACTGAAGAGAGATCTGATTCTGAGTGGTATCATGTCTGTTTGCCAAGTGTGTGTCCCCTGTGACATCCATACCTAGTGAAGATGAATAGATACAGCAGTTAGGGAATGCTACAGCTCAGAGAGGGTGTTGTTATTTCTTAAAAGAAGAGACCTTAATTTTGTGGGCTTTTTCAAATAAAACCCTAGTTTGATAAATGACTCCTTAGTATAACAAAGTAATTATGGACTTTTTCCTCATCAGTTAATAACACCTTAAATCTAACACGTGCTTAAGGTTTTTATTGGATGGAGCCTGCCTTTCACCCGAGAGTTTGAGAATTTGCAAAGAGCTCATATAAATTAGAAGGTTTGGGCTCTGTCTCTCTTCCTCCCTGCAATAGGCTGAGGAAACTTGTCCTCATGACTCTGCAATCAGAACAACCAGAACATCAGTGTGGAGAGGATTAGATCTTGGTTTTTACTTTTGTAGAGCAGCTTTTCTAGGGGGTTCACAGCCCATCGTAGAAATGTAGCTCGACGGGAAATTAAAAAGGGAAAGAACTGTGAACAACCAGCATTGTTCAAACCTGATGGAAACTTGTAATCTTCTTTGGTAAATCCCTGTTCTCATAAACTTTGTAATTCTACAGGCTTGTGCTTCTTACAAGTGTTTCTGCTGCTTTTGGACAGGTTTATCTCAGATGCGGTCACAGGAATCACCATTGTGATTATACTGTTCTTCTTCCCTTCACAAAAGCCTTCCTTCAGGTGGTGGTTTGACTTTAAAGGTGAGTAGGAGACCCCTGCAGGCTCTGTGCTTGCCTGTGTCCTGGCAGGGCAGGCACGGAGCAAACCCAAGGCTGTGCCCCGTTGGAGCTGCAGCAGCAGCGCTGCCTGTGGGGAGCAGTGTGCCTGGGAGGTGCCTTTTGATCCCAGAGAGGCTTTTTTCCTGAAGCACCAGCAGAGGCTCAGCAGTCACTGCCCTGCTGCTGCCGAGGGCAGGAATGACTCAGTTGCTCACGCAGCTGCCAGGGTTGATGCCATGGTGGGGTGAAAGGGCCTGAAATGGGTGTTCATTTACCATAGCAGACCTGATGGTGCAACAGAGGTTTGGTGTCTGACTTCCCAACAGCTCCTGTCCTTCAAGGGGACCTCTGAGAGGGCAGAGCTGGTCCATTCTCAGACAGAGGTGCTCTTCCTCAGTTTCTAGAATGATTTAAAGCTCAAACTCTCCAGCAGGTTTTGAAGTCTTGGGTCCTCTTGAGTAGCAATGAAATGCAAATTTTAATTAATAAACTGCTTGGAATAAGAGATGATCCTAATGTGGAGAAGTAGCTGATGAAGGCCCTTTGTGGATGATGGAGCATTGCCTGGGGTCTGTGGGAACAAAATACCAGCTGCTCTGAGTCATGCACATTTGTTGTGTTGTCCATACACAGGAAGATGTTTAATCAGGCCTCCTGTGGATAAAATATGTGCCCTTTTTCAACAGAAAATTTCAGTCCCGTTAGTGCATCCTCCCATACAACAGAGCTCACTTTATCACGTATTAGGAAATGGCTTTTAGGGGAGATGAGCTCTCTGCTATAAAACTCATGGGCTGTTGAATGACAAATGGAAAACTAATAACATCTTTGCAATTCAAATATCAGAAAATTTCCTCCTTCCATGGGCCCCCTTTTTTTGAAGACAATGTTTATGTCTGTTACAGAGAGAAAATTAACCTGCAATTAAATCAAGAAAGCTTCAAAGAAAACTTTATTGCTAGAACTTTTTTTTACATCGGACACTAAGTTAAATGTTCCTTTAACTGGCTAACTCAAGACACTCCATGTGTGTATTTTATTGGCAACTCATGGTCAGTGATCTTCAGCACTGCTGTCAGACTCATGATATCATTCTGTCAGATGATGGCTGATGCTTCTCTTTGGATGGGTGTTTGACACAGGCCTTTGCTCTTTGTCCAGCACCAAACACAGAGACCCAGCCCTTGCTGACTTGGAGGAAGGCCCAGGAGACAGTGCCCTGGAACATCATCCTGCTGCTTGGAGGAGGCTTTGCCATGGCCAAGGGCTGTGAGGTGAGGCCCACAAGAGATGCCATGTGGCATCATCCTGTTCAGCAGGGTTGCATTTTATCAGGGTGTCACATGGTGTTCTCATTTGGCTTTGGAAAACTTGTATCAATGGAGTCATCACACTCAAAGGACGTTTCCCAACTCCAAGTGACAACAGAACACAGCAGATAACTAAGGGGAGGTTACAACTCCTTGCAAGCTGCTTGCTGTGAGACACCCCGAGGGCAAGTTCCAGGAGAGGTCAGCTCCCCTGCAGGGACACAGGAGGATGACTCCTGTTTTTGCTCTCCCCTTCTGCAGGAGTCTGGCTTGTCTGTGTGGATAGGAGGCCGTCTGCATCCCTTGGAGGGAGTGCCACCTCCCGTGGCTGTCATCCTCATCACGGTTGTCATTGCCTTGTTCACGGAGTTTGCCAGCAACACTGCCACTATTATCATCTTTCTGCCTGTCTTGGCAGAGCTGGTAAGGCCATCCCATGGCAAGACCAGCTCACCCTCTGCCCCCTCCTCACCCTGCCCCTTGTGTCGGGGCTGTGCTGGGACAGGCACTGGGTACTTGTCCTGCTCCTGGGCTTCAGGCTCTTCGAAACCCTTGGGAGCAACAAGCCCTGTAGCATCACGTGGACACTGAAGGATAATAATCCTTCAGGCTTTGTTGTGAGATATGTGATGGTTTATCAGAGTGTGGGATAGGGCTCTGCACACTGCACTGGCTATTTACATCCTTTGATTCATCTGCTGGCAGCTCGAATCCCCAAGGTCCAATTTCTGTTCCTTTCTGGTTTTCCAGGCCATTCGTCTGAAAGTAAATCCCCTCTATTTAATGATACCAGGAACTATAGGATGCTCCTATGCATTCATGTTGCCAGTCTCAACACCTCCCAACTCAATTGCATTTTCCTCTGGACATTTGATGGTCAAGGATATGGTAAGTTCCTTTAGATACATACAACGATGAAAACAATCAGCCTGAGTGTTTAAGGAATGGATTTTTCGGGATTGTTAGTAATTCAGGATGTCGTAAAGTGAGAAGAAAGAAGTCTGATACTGTTCTCAACAGTGTTTGAAGGCACAGGATGGAAGGACTTCGTATGAAGTTGAAATTTGGAGCCACCATGACTCCAAATGGTGACAAAAGTGGTCTTGAATGTGCTCAGTATCCCTCAGCCCCTGGTCCTGTTCCTCTAGCATTAGCTGCTCAACTTTCATAGGTTTCTGGATGCAGGAAGAGTTCCCCAGCTCAGTGAAATAAAGCTTATGAGTAAAATTAGGCTTAGTCCCAGTTCCTGCTCACATTCCTGAGGCTAAACAGATGTTAATGTTTTTGATGGATCAAAGCTTGGTAAGCAGCTGCAGAATGGCCTTTGTGGCTTTAAGCGTGCTTAAAATGTTGCTAATATTAACAGCAATTAAGCCTTCCATTTTTATAATGTTTGCATTCAAATAGCTTCGTGCTTCACATGCTGTAGATGTCCAGTCTAAACTCAACAGCTGTCTTTGTATTTCTTTTGTAGGCAAGAACTGGGTTGCTCATGAATCTTATGGGAGTTCTGCTTCTTAGCTTGGCTATGAACACATGGGCCAAGAGCATCTTCCAGCTGGGGACCTTCCCTGCATGGGCCAACATCCATGCAGAAAATGCCACCTCACTTGTGACAGCTGTAGAAAATGTCACTTTAAGTGCACTAAATAAAATATGAACAAAGCCACCCCCGGGGAAGGACTCACTCACTTAGGACTGGGGCACTGGAATCGTCAGAGTTTGCACAGGAGGAAAAGCCACGTGGCCACTCACACTGTGTGGGACCTTCTGGTTTAATTTTATTTGTAAAAATCCCGGTCAGTGTCACAACATCCATTTGTTATTTTCTCTGGAGATCTTTCCCCACCTTTTACAGGTACAAATCTGACTCTCCCAGAGTCCTTTTGCCATAGGTGGTTGTTAACTGGACAACCTGTAAGCATGGAGCATCTTTGGGTAGATGCCTGTCCCCCCATGAGAGCTGGCGAGCCTTGCTGCTCTAGCTTCTGATACCCTACCTCGTTTTGGAGAGCAGCCCTGGCAACAGGGTGGAGGCAACTGCATTATTTATGGGCAACCCAATGTGAGTGAGTGTATCAGAATCTGGCCAGGGAGAAGGCGGCGTGGCCGGGTGCTTCTGGCAGGGTGTAAGGATGGGGTCTCATTGCCATCTCATGAGTAATTAATTCTCTCACGGAGGATGAAGACGATTTCTTCAGGTTAGTGTGTGAAGGGATGACTCAGGAGATGTGTTGGTAGGACTCAGTGCATTGCTCCATGCTTTGGAAACTGGAAGGCCACAGTTTGTTTCCAAACATGTTCAATGTTTTGAAAACCTGGGACAGCGATTGCTGCCTGGTTGTTTGCACTGAGTGCACGGATGGGGGTTTGGGACCAAATTAATTTCTGACATAACTTTGGACATCGGCGGTGTTTCACCATTGGTAACTGTGGCCAGTCTTAGGTTTGTGAGATTGACTCACTCACAAATGACCCGCTGAGTCACAGGTCAGTGGACAAGTTGCATTGGAATATTATTGACATTTCTTAAAAATAGGCTTTGATTCTTAACATCTTTTTAAATCAGATTGCTTGGATACTTTCAATGAAAGCATTGCAAATTCACTGTGATTTTAATCACCATTTTATCCGATTATTTTTATTTTCTGTAAGAATCTAAAATATTAAACTGAAATCATCAATCATTGAAATAGATGATTGAATGATAAAGGATCTGATTCTTGTTTTATGGAAGGTGAGTGACTGGATCCCTGTGCTGGGTCCAGTTTCTCTGATAATGTAAACTGGTGGAGCTGTCAAGATGAACTGGCCTGGGGTAGGGATCCAGCACATCCCTCTGCTCCTGTGCTGCTGATAACCCCCAGGGCCAGGTGGGAGGGCTGGCAGGGAGGTGTTCACCAGCCACAGCTGCTGCTGCAGGGGTTACTCTATGGGGGTTACCTTATGGGGGTTACCCTGGAGTGGTGTGGCAGGTGGGGACTCGAGCGGGTTGAACCAAAATCGCCAAAACCAATTGAATGTGGAACTTTAATAAATTAAGTTTTAAAAAAAAAATCCTTACTGTTCAAACAAAATCCTTAATGATTGGGAAAACTTAAAATAAAGTACATTGGTTAGCACGTCACATGGTCCTGTTTGCTCTGTAGACTGAGGCGAGAAAAGCAAAGCCCGAGCCTCCTCCTGCTCCAGCTTCATCCCTGGTTTGGGCAGTGGCTCCTCAGGAGGAGCAGGAGGGCAGTGCAGGCCTGTTAAACAGTGGAGCAATGGGAAAACCCCTGGCCCAGCATCTCAGGGCTGCTCTGCTGAAGAGCCTTTGAACACACCCCAAATCCCTGTTCTGCTTGGCTGTGCTGGGTTTGGGCAGCATCGTTCTGCTTGGATGCTCCTCATCGTGCCTTAGCAAAGATGGGCTGAATGGGAAGGGAAAATTGCTCCCTGCAGTTTGCTTTCTCAGCCAGCTGTCCGTGAACAGCACAGGATTGCTGTCCCGGGCCAGGGAACGGGAACAGGGAACAGGAACAGGGAACAGGGAACAGGCTGTGTCCACAGCGCCGCAGGAAGGAGCCCCACGGTCCCACTGCCCCGAGCCACTGGGACAGAGCTGCCCCTGTCCCTGCAGCCCGGGGGACAGGCAGCAAGGGCTTTGGGATCATCCAGTTCTGAAGGGTAATGTCCAGTCCAGCTCCAGCTCAGATGTTGTGGGCACAGGTTTGTTTATGGTCTCAGCTCCCACTTGGTGCATCCTCAGTGACTGAATCCAGGATGGTTTTCCTTGGGCTTGAAAGCAGAGCTGAGGCCACAGAGTTTGTGCAGAAGTCTCCAAAAATCACTTCCAGTGTCCTGCCATGCCTGTGGTGCTGTCTATCCAGGATCAGGAGGTATTTCACAAATACAGCCAGGGCAGGTTTGTGATCTCTCTGCCAACATGAGTAACTGAGGCAGTGACTTACCCAAGGTTCACAACGAGGCCTTGGCACACCTGGGAAAGGATCCTAAACCTCTTTAGTCCAAGACCTGTTTGCCAGCTCTGTCAGCAGCCCCTGTGTTTCCCAGGCTCCCCAGAGGATCTGACTTAAGACATTACCTAATTCTGCTCTTTTATACCCAGGCATCTGTGAGAGCAGGACTAGTCTGGCATGCTTGAATTTTAATTAATTTTTTTAAACAGAGATTTAAAGATTTAGTATTTCTGGGGTTCAAAGGTGAACAGGCCTGCATGAATAATTTCTGATTCCATTTGCTGCTGCTAGTATTAAGATTTGCCAAAAGCAGCTTTTAATGGCAAGGCAACCCCATTAGTCTTGAAAGGTCTGTGATATGTGTAGAGATATGAAAATTCCCAGGAAAGGGTATTTCAAGTGCTGTAGTAACTTTCTGTAACTTTGACTATGTTATTTTAAAGGAACTTTGCTTGCCTATGCACCATTTCTCTAGGAATGTAAAAATCCAACAACCATCACAAAAGCCATTCACATTAGCAGCCTCCTGGTGAATTTTAATTAACAGGAAATGCCACTCATGCATTGAAATTCAACATCCAGAATATCTCTGCTTTACTCCTTTGATGTTCCCCATCCAGTCCTGGACCAACATCCATATGTTCTCCTGAGACTCTCGGAGGAAAATAATTTTGGTTTATTTACAGTAGGAAAGCATTTTGTCATTGTCTTTTATCCCAGAGGCATTAGAGTTGCTTTACAAACTGTTCACACGGAGGAGCTGTTCTGTGGGTCCTTAGAGCAGGGAGTGATTCCAGAGCTGTGCTGGTCAGTTTGCACTTCAGCAGCAATGCTGGAATTTCAGGAGAGGCAGGGAAAGAGTCATGAAACAAATGAAAGTCCAGCATGATAGGGAATTCAGCTATTACAGGTTAGATAGCCTTGGTTCTCATAAAGGACATTGCTGGGATTTTCCTATATTTCTATAGTAGTAACCTAAGAAGACACGATCTGGCTCTGTGGTACTGTAAGTTGTTCATTTGCACGTGATTTTAACAAGCAAAGAACCACCCCTAATTGGTTAATCTTTCCCACACTCTCAATTTCTCAAACGGGCAGAATAACGTGATCGACAGGTGCTGATGATACTGCCATGGAGTAGTACCATTATCTTCAGACTTAAATCATTCTATTTTAGCCCTTCATTCATGTTCTTTCTCCAGTCATTTTGTTAAGCTGTACAGTTCATTTACCCCACCCTCTGCCTGGGGTACAGCGCTGCACCCCCTCCCATCCCTGTGCCCATGACAAGGTGGCACTGTCAGCACAGGTTGAACTTGCCTTAGCACAGGCCCACCCCAAACACTGCAGTCTGCACTCAGAGCTGAGTTTAAAACCTCTGTTCTGGTGAGCACAAGCTCAGTCCTCACCCCTAGTCCCGCTAAAGCCAGGCTCTGCTTCCTGGCAATGATGCCAATGGAATCCTCTGCTGTCTCACAGTTCCAGCAAGCTGCTCGCAGGCATGTGGGGCTCGGTTTCTCCTGCAGTGCTAAAACCTCAAAATCGGTGGTGTTAGAAAATTTTAGAGCTTGAGCTCTACAGAGACTGGAGCCTGTCAAGAAAACAAGTTCCCTTTATACCATCTGGAAATGACACAGGGTGGAAAAAGGCACCTTGGAGCATCCCGGGAGGACACAGCGTTCCTCCTTATCTTAGACCTCTCCCAGTCTCAGCGTTGTTTTTTTTCAGAACCAAAATGAGCCGGACCTCAGGGTCCTTGAGCCGCGTGTGACCACAAGATGTCACAGTTGCTTCACTGCGATGTGCGGTCTTGCCTTTCCCGTGTCCCAGTCCTGCCCCTCTCTCACTCCCAGCCTTCACCTGCTGTTCCCCAGGTATCCCTGTGAACACACACGCTGGTATTTGGGGGTTTTGCTGCTGTGTTTTGTTTGTTGGTTTTTGGTTTTGGTTTTTTTATTTTGTACAAAGCAAGCTTGTTCATTGTGTTCTGGGGAAGGTTAGGCATTTATGTTTCTAGCTCATTTACAGGTAGTTCATGGTATAAAATCAAAGTTACCCCAGATTTATGCCCTTGCTGTAGGTCCAGCTGGCAGACAACAATTTTGAGTAGAGCCAGAGGAAAAAATCTAAGTATGACTGCAAACAAACACTTCTTGGTGCTGCCAGAGTTACAGCTCAGTGTCCCCATAGACCCCAGGTGCCTTTGCCAGATGATGTAGCAGACTCAGAAAACACTACAATGTTGTGGACTTGAGAGGTTTTTGTTCTTTATAGCCTATTGCTAAATTTATTTCTTTTTTTCTGTCCCAGAAAGCTGCCTGCTTAGCCTGGATAGGGTCCCAGAGGCTGATGCTAATATCAGTTCACTCTGAAGTAGAGCGAGAAAGGAGTTCAGCCGTAGGAGAAGCTGATGAGCCTTGCAGGATCCAGCTATGGGTCTTTTGGGTTAGTCCCTTAGAGTGTGCACATTGAATTCAAGACCCAATTCATGGCCTGTGCAAGCAATTGCTATGGATGCTCCAAACAAACAGCACTTTCTTTGCCGCCCGCCTGGCTGGTGCCTCTTCCTGGCTGGAGCCAGTCAGAGTTTCTCATCCGGCCTCTGTGCTCCGGGCCACGGGAGGAAAGCTTTGCTCCACCAGCCACACAGGAAAAACAAAACCCCCAGCTATAAAGCAGAGTTGTTGAGTGGAGCAGCAAGGGCACAGGGGACCTGGTGCCTGCAGGAAGGGCAGAGGTTTGCTCTGCCTGCTGTGCTCGTCATTCCCTGTCCTCCCATGCCTGCCACTGCCATGAGGTCCTGCCATGTCCCCTGGGGAAGGTGCTGCTCTCCCACCTCTCTCTGGAGGGCAGAGCCTCATGTGCTTTGTCCCCAGGGATGGCTGGGACAGGGCTGACCTCCATCCCTTTGCCCTTTCCTGCCCAGGGGAGCAGGAGAACATCCCGGGGGCCTGGCAGTTCCCAGCTGGCCGGAGGGCTTGGCTTGGGACAGCGGGTCCCCAGAAGGGATGGGCTCAGGGGCAGCTGGGTGAGCTGTGTCACCTTTGCCCACAAATGGTGGATTAGCATGAGAATGTCTGGCCAAGGGGCAGGTTTGGTGGGGGCCAGGGAAGGCTCCTGTGACCCCCGAGCTCATAACTGAGGAGCAAACACCGGGGTTGGTCCTCATCTCCAGGTGAGCAGGTTTGGAAGCTGGAGCTCTGTGCTGGGCACATCCTGGGGGCCAGGAAAGTTGGTTCCTTGGAGACTGCACATCCTGGCCTGTACATCTGGGAGCTTCTCAACAGTTTGGGAATCCTGACTATGTCTGGGTTTTCTCTGCAGTGGATTTGCTGGCTATAGGGAATTCAGAAAGGTTCAAGCTTGAAACTCCCTCTTCCTCTGCTAGGACTGGGAGACGAGCTTTGGAGCAGTTTGTGAACCCTGCACAGTTTCAGTGGGGAGCAGCAGCCTGTCAGAACAGATGAGCAGTTACCAACTGGTTTGCTGGATCCTGTTGTGCCCTTTGTTCCATGACTGATGTCTGAAAGAGGAAAAGGTCCCTTTCGCTCTGAGACAGATGCCAACCCTGCTCTCTGCCTGCTGGTGGGCAGTGTGAGGAGTAGTCATCTGATTTCCTTAGAAGGAATGATGACACCCCAGGTTCCATATGATCTTTGTTCCATCTTCATCAGCCCATGTGCCACTGACTCATTTTTTTTCAGCTATGTGTCATTAAAATAAGCCTTCTCTGCAGTAAGACCAGAAAAAGTGTAAAGCCCAAGCAGTGCTGTGCATCCTGGCACTGTTCTGTAGTGCTGTTATTCCCTGGGCTTCACTCACCAGGTTTTGCCAGAGTTGCTGATCTGAATTGCCTTAAAGCACCTTGGGTTTTGAGTCCTGGCTCCTGGTGCTGCCTTGGTTTCCTACCCTGCCTCTCCTAACAGCCACATCCAGGATCCTCTCTCAGAGCAATAAGGCACTGGAACATGGAGAGTTTTCGGGCAAGTCTGGGGCACCTCACTGCCACTGGGTATGTAGAGTCTGCTTTAATCCCTCTTCTTCCCTCTGTCTTGATAGCTGTTGTATGGCTTTTCCACAGAAAACCTCCTTTCCCTGTTAAAACTGTCCCTCAAAGGACAGCTGAGGCTGCTGTCCAGCAGTGGGAGACAGGGATTGCTGGCTGGGTTTAACCCTGGGGACAGGCTCTTCTCCCCTCCAGGTTGTCTGATTTCCAGAGAGCCACTCCAGATGTGAGGCCTGAGAAATTATATTCTTTCCCAAATGTTTGTTTCCATTAGGCATTTAAATACCTTTATGGGATATTTCATCCTGTCTGTAGTGGCCAAATTCTTATCCTTGGAGATTTCCTCTGGCACTGCAGCTTCAGTGTGAAACCATTTTCTCTGTCACCCTTAAACATATAGATTTGTGTTTGGCCTCCTCTTAAGAGGCAGGGAGAGCAATGCTCAACTGCTTCTTGTCCATGTAACACCTTGTAAATCAGAGCTGGTCTAACAATTTCCAAAGAAGCCAGCAGCCTCCTCTTGCTCCCTCCAACATCCTCTAAATAAGCACTAAAGCCTCAACCACTGCCAATGAGTTGACCCCTCAGAATGAGTATTATGGTTTCTATAGAATAACACAATGCTTTCCTGGGTCGAGGTTTTAGCGGGTCACCAGAGGGATGAGGAGCAGTTGTTCCTTGTTGTAAAAGTCTTTTATTGCATAGTGCAGTCAGTCTCACGAGGGTGAGAAGTTTAAGGTGTTACAGTCTATGCCATTATGCTCAAAGCCTTCTTGTATAAAGTCTCAGTATCCCAGGCAGAAGTTGAAGCAGAAGTAGAAGCTGAAGCAGAAGCAGAAGAAAAGCAAAGCAGAAGCTGAGCAAAAGTAAGCAAAAGCTGCCTGCTAGCCCCGATACAATGCATTATATTCAGAAATCATCCAATCAGCTACAAACACGATTCTGTTACAATCTTTTTGCACCTATCCCGGTCCAACACAGCTATACGACAATAATTGTCATTTCTCACACAGGGTCTACGCACATGGTCTATCTTTCTATCTAACAACACTGTGCTGTGTTTATGTTACATCTAGAGTTTAGTTAATTTTGTAAAAGGTTATGTGAATGAACTTTAAACTGGACTTTAGGGTTTTTCCACTAACTAATACAGTTTCTTATTTGCTTAAGGCACTTTAAGGTATATTTCTATTTGCTTAAAGCCAAATCTACATTCTTGCTTCATGTTTGTGTGGCTTTATGTATCTCAGTTTCTCCAAAGGTTTCAAATCAACCCCTGCATTCCTCTCTGCCTCTAAGCCTATATGCACGGGGTCCTGAGAGATTTCTATTCCATTTCCAACATTCCTGTCCTTGCACTGATAGAGGAGCAGTTGCATCATACTTAGTATTTATTTTTCAAGAAATGCCTTGAACTTCCCTGTCCTGCTGTGTCCAGGGGGGATCTCAGCCCCAGCTACTCAGGGAGGTTAGCAGGGAAGTAGGGAAGGGTGAGACCAGAGGGACTCAGAGGAGGACAATATGAAACCCCATAGGTGATCATCTCAAGAAAGCCCCCTAATTAGTGTTTATTAACTTCCTCTGCTAACACCCAGGTACTTGTTCTTTTTCCAGGACGAGAGCCCGAGTTTACTGTGAAGACTTTCTATTCCCAAAGGTGCAGAGAACTATGGCAGACCTATGGTGGATTTACTCCAAACCTGTCCCAGCAGACAGGAGAGAGCTGTGGACCCTGTTTCTGCAGTGCTCCTGCATCACAGTAGTGATAGGGAGCCTCTTTTACAACTGGCTGTTTGCTTCCCTGGAGTACTCCTGGCACCTCTCTGTCTCCGTGGCCATCTCCTTCAGCCTGCTCCTTCTCCTGACTCTCTTTGTGGTGCATCCTGCCCGTTGTGTCTTCAGCATGATCATGCCCACGTTGGGCACCAAACAGGGCCGGAAGCTTCTCTTCTCAACCTGCATCATGATCGCAGTGGTGAACATTACACCCAACATCATAAGCAACATTAAAACCATACTGCAGGTGATTAAGTGCATCTGCAAGAATTCCTCTGACAGTCTCCTGAACTCAACTGCCCTGCTGGAGAAAGTTTCCTGGGAGTTTGGGGATGCAATCCAAGAAACCGTCCGTTCCATTTATAAGCCTATGAATGGGCATTTTCGGTTTTCATTGCTTCAGAACAGCTCCTTGATTTACCAAAAAATGCACCTTGCCAGTGAGAAAATCAGTAGAGAGTTCTTGTCTGTTGAGGTACTGGTCAAAGACTCTGTACGAGTGGCCAACAGACTGGCTGCTGGTTTCTTCATGCTCTATCTCTGTTTTGAGTCCACCTGGTATTTGAAAAATTATCTCACCAACCTCCGCTTTGACAATTTTTACATCACCAAGAAGCTGGAGTGCTTAGCCATGGACAGAAAAGCAGCTCATCTGCTGGTGGGCTCATCCAAAAAACTTATCCGACCAACAGGCTTGAAGCTGTCCTGGGAAGAAGTGGTGCTGTGCCTCGTGCAAGCCATGCTGGTCACCGTGGCCCTGATGCTGATGCTGGTGGTCGTGGCCATGGACCACTTTGCCTTCAGCGTGGCAGACACAGCTGTGAGAAAGGCAGCTCAGTTCTCTGCAGTGCCCGTCACTCTCAACATCAAATACAAGGTGAGCGCTGGGCTCTCCTGTCCTGCCCTGCCTGGGGACCCCACTCTGTGTCACTTCAGGGAGGTGGTGGTGGGGATTGCAGTCTCTGTACCCTTAGTTACGCAATCCTGACTTCCCCCCAAGCAGCCAGCTGGGTGAGCAGCAGGCTTTGGGGGAGGTGGCAGTGGCACAACCTCAGTTGCTCCTCCCAGTGCATCAAATAGCAGCAGGCACACTCTCCGAGTTCCAGCCCCTGGGAGCTTGGAGGAGAGGAAATCATGCCTCATGCTGCAAAGACACTGCTAGCACCAGGCAGTCAGACATCCCCGTGTGTCCAGGTCCCTTCCCTAAGAAAGGTGGAGGAATGGGAGTCCCTGCAGCACTGTCCACCCACTGCAGGGTCGGGGCAAGTCCAAAAGGAAGGGGGCAGCTGATGAACACTGAAGATGTCTCCTCATCGGATTGCATGGGCTGTTTCTTCACAGAAATCCCTGCTTGCTGGCTTTGGTGTCACCCTCTGCAATCCTTTCCACAAACCTCCCCAGTTTCTATTTCAATATTCTTTGGCTTGGTGTTTTAGCTTCCCTCTTCCACCACACAGCCTGCCTCTCTGCCCAGCCCCGGGATCCTTAGTGCAGATACCTGCCTATGATGGGTTTACAGGAAAATAGTCAGGGCTTAGAAAAAGCCTCTAATATTCAGATATTCAGGCACTAGTACCACGGCCTGGATGATGTCTTTCACCTTAAAGATCAGACAGTGAATGCCTGTTATGATCTCTGCACCAGTGGATGAAGATGACAGATAGGACTGGCTCTCAGCACGCCCAGTTCTCAGTGCCTGCACATCACACTGTTACCCAGCCTGAAGTGATCACACACTTCAATGTCCTTAGTGCTGTAACAGTGATTCCGCACCCCCAGGCTGATGTTTCTGTAGTAATCAATTGATTTTGGTTTCTTCATACCCCATTTACCTTTTAACTCTCCTTATTTCAGGTCGAAATAGGGATCGTGCCCTTTCTATTCAGCATTTTAGGGCATCCTTCTGAGAAATTACAGCTCAGGGACTTTAACAGGACCTACCACCATCATCTGATCTTCAGCTCTGCCCACTGCAGCATCAGCCCCCCCAGTCCTCCCAACCCTTCTGTGCTGCTCGTGGTGGGGCTGCTCTTCTGCATCCTCTACGCCACCGTGTTCCTGGAAACCTACGCACGCCGCCTGTGCCGGAGCATCGCAGCCGCCTTCTTCCAGAGCTGGGAGGAGAAGAGAGTGCTTCACCTCTACAGGAAACTGTCCAGCAGGCACAGGAAGGAGCAAAACTCTGTGAAGGGAGATCTGGGGGATGTCTGACACCGCAGCACGGGCTGCTGCCACAGGATCGCACACTTAATTTTCCAGAGTTAGAGAAGTGTTTGGAGCATGGGGAAAAAAATATTTTAAAAAAGAAAAAAGGAAAAAAAAGTTGAAACGCCACATTTTTGCATTAATTTGAGAAAAATGGGCTACATTTCTCTTTTTTTTTTAATATCTAGAAGGTCTGGAGTCAGGTGTTGTAGGAATGGTGGAGATGGCTCATATGACTTGGTGCACATCTGCAGCATTAGGCAAGGCTAACTGGGAAATACACTGGAGCTGGGGTCACGGAGGAGCTCATTTACCTTCTCCACCACATCTGTGCTGGAAGAAGTACACACTACCTTTCTTTCTTAAGTTATACCTTCAGGCAACAAAAAAAGAAACTCATTTGACTTGATTAATTTAATTTTCAATGAGTTTTTCTTTCAGA
This sequence comes from Picathartes gymnocephalus, assembly GCA_013390045.1. Taxonomy (NCBI): domain Eukaryota; kingdom Metazoa; phylum Chordata; class Aves; order Passeriformes; family Picathartidae; genus Picathartes; species Picathartes gymnocephalus. The sequence goes on along the minus strand of WEKY01037951.1, from coordinate 704,274 downwards.
TTTTGTGCACAGAAACGTGGGTAGACCAGATAAATTTAGAAGATAGTTTATTCACCGAAAAATGTGTCACTTCAATCTACTGAAGTAAATTCAAGACCAATATGACCAGGAGAGGCACATCCCGGGCATTGGTGGTGGTGGTGGAAATCAGCACATGAGGGCTTTACAAAATCTCTTCAAAATAAAATATAAATAAAATAACTGACGGACCTCAAGAGAGAATGAGAACAGTCAATAAAGGTCAGTTTGGGTGTCGATCTCTTTTCCCAAGTAAGAAGGGATAGAATGAGAGGAAACAGCCTGAGGTTGTGCCAGAAGTTTACATTGGATATTAGGAAAAATTTCTTCAAGGTTTATCAAGCACTGGCACAGGCTGCGCAGGGCAGTGGTATTGTCACCATCCCTGGAGGGATTTGAAAGACACATAGATGTGGCACTTGGGGACAAGGTTCAATGGTCCCTTGGCAGTGCTGGGTTAATAGCTGGACTTCATGGTTTTAAGTGTTGGGCTGTTTCAATCTCATCAACTATGCTATGCTATTGTATCCCAATTAATAAATCCATCACTTGGCCAGCATCTGAAATGTGTTATTTTTGATAGAGAGGCACATTGGACACCTCTGTAAGGGCAGGAGGGGGAAATAAATCCCTGCCAGGTTAAAAACTAAGCAACTTCACAGTTTCATTTCTTCGAAGCATCTCTATTATTTTCCTCCCTTTTTCCATTAAAGTCTTCATTAAGGTAATTATTTGACATAATGCACCTCAATGAGATTAAATGACAGAAATTAAGTGGTAGCTGCTGCCAGATGCACCGAATTTTCTCATCTTCTGAGGTACTTGAAACAAGTATGTTTGCATTATATATTTTTAACCATCTATCTAACAAAACCCTAGAGAATTCATCTCCCCAGGTCTCTTAATGCCCTCCTGTTCTGATGATCAATCCAAGCACTTTTATGCCTCTACAGCAACTGGGGGCTTTGTCATGGTGTTTCTCTGGAAAATGCCCTGTGCTCTACTGTTTGGGTGAAAGCAAAAAGATTTCCACTCAGCAGCCAAAATTATCTGGAGCTGGGGGTTTAAGTAGCTGAGAGGAGAAGAGAGAGTCCCTTCAGACAGCACACCATCCAAGCAGCATGGTGTCTTCCAACAAGAACAACTTGAAAAGGAGTTTCTCCTCAGGAAGATTTAACTTTTTGACATCAGCCATGTTGTCCCTGGTGCCAGATTGGGCTGTCACGCTTTGCCCAGACAGGGGAACTGGCAGGAGGCAGAGCTGCTGGAAATTGCTCTGCTCTCCTGAGAGGCGTTGTTCTTCAGGCAAATAAAGGTGTGACAAAACAGAAAGCATTCCCATTATAGAGCTGTATTGCCCACTGGAGGGGTAAGCTGCCTTGACAGGGTTTGCTTGATGGTGCAACAGAGAAATGCTGAACAGATTAATCAGCAGGAAACGTTAATTTATTCACTTACTTTTTATTAAGCAGCACCAATGTACAAGTCTCGTTATTTGCTGAGGAATTTTCATCCCTCAGAGCACCTCCATACTCACACCCTCACTGCTGCTCATTGTGGCTCTCGTTGCCTTTGTTTTCACTCAGCACATCCCTCCCATCCCACAGGCAGGAGGAAATGGGGGGCAAGGTTTTGTCCTGTGCCACTGTCACCCTGGTCCTGAGTGTCCACCTCCTCCATGGGGCAAATCCCTGCTGCTCAGTGCTGCTCCTCCTCATTCACTCACTTGCCATCCCTGACTGCAGGGAGGTGTTTCATCGCATCTGGCTCCTGGGTTTGGGTTTTTGTGAAGGCGAAAGTTCAGGGTCAGAGGTTTCTGTGCAGTGAGGCAGAGGCAGGGCTGGGTGCCCTGAGGGGGCTGGGGAGTGTTTGGTGGTGGGCACAAACCTCCTTGCTGTTGCCCATCAGTGCCAGTGCCAGCCCCCAGCTTTGCTGATGCCGTGACCCTGCTGCCAGGGGCGTGTCACTCACTCAGATCTGCTGCAGATGCCACCAGGGGAGAAGTGGCCCTGGATCTGTATCCACAGCTGCCAGGAGTTACCACCGTGTGAGGAGCTGTCAGCCTGGCAGGACACACAGGGATGGGCCAGGCAGGTCTGCTGGCCTGGTTTCTCCTTGGACTTATTGAGGTTTGAGGCTTCTTAATTATCTAGAAAAAATATTAATCACAAGAGAGGAAGGCCCATGGATTGCTTTTTCCTCCACCAGTGCAATCCCAGGGGACAGAAAGACACTCACGCATAGGACAAGTTCTACCCTGAAGCCCCTGATTCCCCTGGAATTTTGTGGTGTATTTTAGTGAAGGGATGGAGGTGAACTGACTCAATTTCCTCAGCCTCGGGTATATTAGATAAAATATATGCTAAGTTCCTGCTTATGGCTTGCTGGCAGGCAAGAATGAATGGCCTTAATATACTGAGGTGCAAATGTAAATAATCCAGCTCAGACAGTCTCTAGGGACGATCTCATTGATAGCCACAAATCTGCATCTACCAGAGCAGACAGGCAAGCAAACAAAAGCCTCTCTCCAGAAGTATTTCCTGATTTTTAAGCAAAGTCCATTTTTACTGCATTTATCCTATCCATAGTATTTGCAAATTCCATTTTTTATTGCATTTATCCTATCTATAGTATTTGCACTGTAATTGCAATGGAGAAGAGATACTTTCATGCACCAAATTTTAGAAAAGGAAATATTAATGGACATAAATAAAAGCAAAGAACTACTGCATAGCATTTTGCATATAATTCATAGTGAGAGTTTCCCAAGTCCTGGATCTTTCAAATGTAGATTCTGTCAGGGTTCCACTCTGAACTCAATGCCTCACATTTTGCAATAGAAAATTTCCAAATTAGTTGTAACAGTCCTTCAGCCTGCAATACAAACAGTGGAAATGAGGTAGAAGAAACACTGGTTATCCCAGAAGGCTGCTAAAAGCTGGAATGTGGATACAGCAGCCAATCCTCCAGGCCTGTTTCTTGGTCCCCTGATTTCCAGAACTCTGAGCACGTCACTGATCCTCACTCTTCAGGTACTCAGAGAAGCCCTGAGATGTGTGACTTCAGCAAACAGCTCCAAGGTTTCACAGGATGACATTGGCACCTTGAGGAGGTGCTGAGGAAATGGGGTCAGTTCACCTCCATCCCTTCACAGCCCTTCCCAAAGACTGAGGCAGAGCCAGTTCTGTGTTTCCTTGCTGATGAGCAAAGATTAAATCTCCAGAAGAGATATTTTCAACACACAAACTTAACATGAAAATGTACCAGGATTTCACACATTTCTTACTTAGATGCTATTCCAGTCGAACATTCTGTAACTCCTCATCCTACCTGGAAACAGCTGGAGAGATGCTTTCATACCCAAGAAGGGAGAGAGGCCAGTTCTGTGAATTTATTTCCCAAGAGACTTAAAATGAAAAGGCCAGTGTTCTGACTAGTCAGGGGTGATCCATAGCTTGGATGGGAGCTTTTCCTTTGAAGGAGGTTGAGAAGCTGAAACTTGAAAAAGTAAAGTTGAAAGGCTGAAAGTTTCCTCTTTTGCATTAGGAAACTAATGCAAACTAATTTGCATTGTTCAGGCAATAAAGTGGGAACTCTGTGAATTACAGGAAGGAGCAGGTCAAGCTGAGGCCATGGCTGGGATGAGATGAATCACCTTTTCCTTTTACTAGGAGAGGGAAGAAATTGTTCCATGTGCCCAGTGCTTCACGGTCTGCATTGCCAGGGCATCAGCAATGCCAGGTTCACAACCACAGTGAGGGAGGGAGAGAGGGAGGGAGGAACTTTGGTCCGATCTAGACTTTTCCTAAAAACAGCTGCCTGAAACCACGTGAGTTTTGCTCTGTCAGGAGCAGCTGGTGATGCAGTTGTGGTCCTGGACTCTGTGGGAGATGAGTATGGTGCTCCTGATGGGGCTGATGGGAGGAAGGAGCTTTCTCTGGCATTAGAATAAATTCCTCTAAGAGCAGGGATAGATTTGCCCTCTGTCTGGACACTGCAATGAGCAGTGCACACAGGAAAAACGAAAAAATATTAGAAACCACAAATTGGGTGGAGGCTCCTGAGCAGCAAGAGCTGCTGCAATTTCACCATCTGCTCTTTTGGCCTAACCAGAGCAGCTCTGAGGAGTGAAGGCAGAGATATTTTGGGGGGTGACATCAGCAGCAGCAGGACCAGAGAGGCCAGCTTTAGTCAGGGTTTTTTCTGTCCTTTCATGCCCTAGACAGCTGTGTAGGGTGCAGTGATGGAGTTCAGTGATGAAGAACTTTACAGACACCAGTTCCCGTGTTTCCTGGCTGTTGGCACCAGTGCTGACTAGGGACTTGGCACATTTTGTCACCTCCATTTTGTCACACCTGCTTGGTGTGACATCCAGTCATGGTGTGAGCCCAGACCTGGATGCCAGGTGAGGGTGGGCTCGTGTTTCCTCCCTGATGCATTCATGGCTCTGCCTGCATGGACAGGGAGTGGGAGCAGAGCTGGAGGCTGCTCTGCTCTCCCAGGGCTGGGCTCATCAGGTGTGCAGAGTGTGCTGTACCAAGTGCTTGTTGGTACAGAGTTATGGTGTTGACATTTAGATGTCACAGAATATGAAATAACTCGTAATTACGATCTAATTGTTCTGCCAGAGTTTTATTCTTTCATAATATTGCATGAAGAGCTTTTATCTCCCCTTAGCATTATCATGGCTATTATCCCCCCAGGATGCCCCTCCAGCACTGCATCCACCCTGGTTACTGTTCTGGGAAGTGTCAGTCTCTGTCCTGACTGCAGGCACATCCTCCCTTGCCTGCTGTCCCCAGGATGAGCACTGGGATGGGTGATTGAGGTAGGACATGGCACAGACTGTGCCCAGAAGGCACATCAGAAGATGTTCCATTATTCACAGCACAGCTCCAAGCCTCGCTGCTTCTGCCAAAGGCTCAGCTTTGGTTGCCCAAACCACAGTTTCCTCTTAGAGACATCAAGGTTCAGGAAAGACGGGGGCTGCCAGTGCTTCCATTTCTTTGTGCTGCCCTGAAAGCCAGTGCTTCCACCTGCTTCTCTCTCCTTTTGCTCATCCAGACAGAATTCCTGGAGGATTGGGCACACTGGAGCAGGTGGCAGAGTTTCTTGGTGACAGCAAGAGCTGTGAACCCTGAGCTGGTGCTGTGGCTGATGCCAGGTCCTGCAGGGGCCATGGGGTGTGCAGGTCATGCCATCCATGGATGCTGGGCTCAGTGGGAGGGGAAGGGCCCGTTCTCCCATGGCACCTCCAGGCTCCCAGAGCCAGCCCAGAGCTGCACTGCTGGTGACACAGGGTGGGGAATCCCCTGGCACACAGCATGACAATGTTTGTTTTCACAGGCTTTGTAAAATACACTGTGTCCCCGTGCACACTTAGCCTCATTCAAACCAAATGCCTGCAGCTACAGGGCTTTAAGAGTGAAAGTGGCACCCCAAGATCTGCACAGAGCATCCTTTCCCATGCTGGATAAATCCCCAGTGGTTTGGTTCATTAATTTTTCATTTATCAAATCGGTCCAATGCTTGTTACTGCAGATTGGTTTTTTTTAATTTTTTTTTTTTAAGCTATTCAGGCTGCTCAGCCCTTCCAGGAGCTACCTGGAGCAGAGTCTGAAGGATGCACTTATTAAAATGTTAGTAGGGACAGTACACAGATAAACTCTACTCAGAAATGAGAAGCTCATGAATGGCTGGCCCTGGCCAAGCTCCTCATTTGCAGTATCTGTTTTCATCTGTTTGATAATTTTGGGGCAGTGAGAGGCTTTTTCCTTGAGGTCTCAGGCTGCAAACACAGCAAGGAAGCTGGCAAGGGAGGAGGGATAACTTTCCTGTTTGTGAAAGTGGCCTCACTTCACTTTCTTTTTTCAAATTGCAGTTATTAGCTGAAGAAAAACCACCAGTTCCTTTGTGTCCTGAAGGCATTTGCAAGACACGGTGCATCAGAGATTAAATAGCAACAGGTCTTTAAAAAAGATCATACAAACCAGAGAGGAAGGTACCCAAAAGCCAGGAGGAAACTGCCAGCAAGACAGGGAAGAGAGGATCCTGAGACGAACCACAGAGCTGCCTGTGCTCCCTGAACCTGGAATTAACAAACCATCCCTGCCCTCATATGAGCATGGGGAAGCATCATTTCCCTGTGACAGCACTACCCCGGGCTCGATGGTACAATAAGAGGTTGGAGCTCCTGAAGCCTGGCACCACCAGGGCCCTCAGGCACCACTGCCCCGTGGGAAATGCTGCCTGTCCTGTTCCCCGAGAGAAGAGCCTGAAAATATCCTCATCTTCAAGCCTGGTATGGTTTCACACACAGAAATCTGCATCACTGCCTTCCTCTTAATTGTTTCCCATTCCTTCTGTCTCCAGCGTTTCCCATAACCCCGTTCCCTTCCACGTCACTGGCACAGAGGTGCTGCGATCCAGGTCTGTGGGCTGCTCCCTCTGGGGCTGCTCCCAGAAATCAGCAGAAAACCACCAGGGTTTTTTCTGACATTTTTGTATTCATGAAGCACAAACCCAGGTCGATTTTGCATCTGTTTATTTCCTTGACAGCTGCCTTTTTTAAAGCTTAATCTCTGAGGGCATTAACCCAGAAAGCCCCAGAGCAATTTACTTCTTGGCTGTGACTCCAAAATGAAACACGTGAAGGTGATTTCGACAGAACTTCTCTGTCCTTTGTCTCTCTGATGGAGCAGTAACTGCTGCTTCTGTCAGACTGACTCACACCCCATCTCCACTGGCACTTGTCAGCCCTCAGGCTGCTCAGCAGAGCCACCAGCACCTTCCTGCCTGCTCCCTGCTGAGCTGCAGGAGTGCACAAGTGGGAATCACTTCCCCACCTTCACTTGCAATTCAAAATTTGGTCATTGCCTAGGGCTCTAAACCCTGTAGGCAGTTTCCCAAAACCACCTGTGGTTTCTGTAATTCCACTTCTCCACATTCACTGGCACCACAGGGACGCAGCCTCTGTGCCCCAGCTCTAGCAGCAGAAGTTTTATGGGTTTAATATTTGTAGGCTATGAAGCCCCAGGGAATGGAAAGGAGTTTTTCACAGATTTAGGTAAGAGGATCACTTTCTTTTAGCATTTTTTGTTAAATATGTGAAGCCTCAGAGTTCTTTTCTGTTCATAGGACTAAGGGAGCTGCCCAGTGAGGCTGTGTGAGAGGGATGAGCTGCAAGAAGACCACATGGACATCCTGAAGCCAATACTGAACTGCCTGAGCACCCAGCCTGGGCACAGTGCTGCTAACCTGGCCACGGAGCTGCACAGACACCCCTTTCCAAAACCAGCCCTGCCAGCACCCAGGGACACGGCCATTCCCATCTGGGGACCTGAGGAAAATGAAGACCTCTCCTTCCTGATGTTTCAGAGAGTGGGTGGTGGCAGGTATTCACAGAGGATGGCAGTGCCAGGCAACGCCAGCAGAGAAGGAAATGCTGATGTGTCTTAAAAGAACAAAACATTTAATGCTAGTTAAAAAAAATCAATGTCTTTGGCCATCAAAACATTTAGATTAAAGTCAAGCTGGAAGAAAATATTTTATGTAGTTGTCAAGCTGGGTAGCCTCCTAAATACACACCTCAGTCACATCCTGAACATCACAGTTGCTGAAGGAGTCTGTAAAGGGAATATTAACCAGTCATCACAGCAAACCTCACAATTTGGACAACAAAATCCCCCAGTGACTGCATTGGGCAGACACACATTCCCCCCTGCCAGCCCCAGCCTGGTGATGGACACAGACCAGCTCAGGGACTGGCAGGAGGAGCTGCTTCAGCAGGGTGATTTAATGCTGTTGTTATCTGCACTAATAACTGCTGGATTGTCAGTGCCACGGAGCAAAGCAGCCAGGGAAATAATTACCTGCAATTATCCTGCGCAGTGTTCCAGGTCTGAACCAAAACAAAGCTTTTTCCAGTGTCTGCAGGCGTTTGTATTGGTCTTGTTTCCTGATCCCACAAAGCCAATTCCTGGAATGGGTTTGCGGAAGCAAATGGACCCCAACTTCCCCCTCAGGACATTTGTGCCAGGTTTGTCCCTTCTCCTCTCCCACACACAGTTCCATGACACAGTCCACATTCTGAGGACTCCCAGCATCACGGTGAGACAGCAGCAGTGGGAGGAAGTTCTGGAATTCTGTCTGTGTTAGAGTCACTGCAGAGCCCCAAAATACACAACCCCTTGGGCTATGTGAGCAAACACACACCCCCAAACTCCTTACGTGCAGTAAGGGACAGGAGCTGCTGTGCCTCCCAAACCCGGGGCTGTACAGGGCAGGGGTGTGAGGCTGAGCAGGACACAGAGGACCTGGTGCAGGCAGCCAGTGGAGCCCTAAGGAAACCAAATTGAAAGAGAAGAAGAGAATGATTATCCTTTAAAACTGACCCAAAGGTGAGTGAAATATCACTGGAAGCAGTGAAAAACTGCATGGATTGTTGTGTCCCAACAGGCAGCATAAGATTTCCCAGAGCAAAGGGGAAAATATTATTTGCCACAGCAAATCAAAGCCTGGGGACAGAGTGCTGCTCCTTGGGCTGAGGCAAAAGGCATTTTACCCACTTGGGTTTGCGCAGCCCAGGTTTAGAAATTTGCCTGTGAAACGTTGGACTTGAATTACTCAGCATCAGAATGATCCTTCATACTTTGGATATGCCTCTCAGTGTCAGGGATTAACAGGACACCTCTGCCTTGAACTGAAATCTAATCTAATGAAAAAAAGACCTCTCCCCTTGTCCTTTCCTTCACTCCACAGGTTAGGGGCCCCTTAGCACAATTGCTCTTTCAGTTTGAAAATGCATTTTCTGACAGATTGCAGAGACATCAGGAGCAAGCATGGAGCTGGCAGCAAATTGTGGCTACTGCTGATTAGGGAGACACTGGATCTCCCAACCTGACCATCAGAGAAATACCAGATACCCCAGCCTCAGTGTTGGAAAGATTTGGAATCTCCCAGCCCAGGACTGGTTAAGCCTTCTCCCTAAGAACTGACACTGCTTGTTTGGGACAGGGACAGCTACAGGAAAGACAGCCCGAGGAGGTCACTAGCCCATGTTCAGGGAATGCATTCCTCTGCCCCAGCGAAAAAGGAAAGGCTGTGGGTCTCAGTGGCATCGCAATGCTCCCTGAACACGAGGAATAAAGGACTCCTCACCCTCAGCTCTCCTTGCCCTGGGGGAACAGTGGAGCCGCTGCCTCGGCTGGGGACACAGGCACCCACATTCCGGGGTGCCACTCACTGCTCGGATACTTTCAGCCTCTGCGCCTGCCCACCCCGGGACCTCTCACCTGCTCCCCCACCCCCTGCCTGGGCTCCTTCCTCCTCCTCCTCCCCGTCCGGCTCAGCGGTGCGCTAGGACCCGGCGGGCGCAGCCGGGCGTGCGGGGGACCGAGGTAGCCCTGGGGGCTGTGGGCTGTCCTGGTGGTTCCCGAGGGTCCGGGAGCCTGGGGATCCTAGATAGTCCAGGTTGGTTCACGAGAGCTCCTGGAGGGTCCCGGGGGGATCCTGGCCGCTCCCTGCCCCTCCAGGTGGAGAGTTTGCAGAGGAGAGGGATGCAAGGAGGCGGGAGGCTGCAAGATTTGGGGTGAATCGTGGAAAAAAAAAGGGGAGGGAGGAGCCCGGGTGGGCGGGAAGGCGGGGAGGGGGCGCGGGGGCAGCCCCGGCTCCCCGCTGCCGCCGCAGGGTGCGCGGGGCTCCGCCGGTGGCTGCAGGCGCGATGGAGAACGGCTCGGCCAGCCCGGGAGCCGCGCTGGGCAGCGGCAACCAGAGCCTGGGCAGGATGCCCCGGCAGCCCCTGGAGCTACAGGTGGTCACCATCCTGCTGGTGCTGCTCATCTGCGGCGTGGGCATCGCGGGCAACGCCATGGTGGTGCTGGTGGTGCTGCGCACCAAGCACATGGTGACCCCCACCAACTGCTACCTGGTGAGCCTGGCCGTGGCCGACCTCATCGTGCTGCTGGCGGCCGGGCTGCCCAACATCTCCGAAGTGGTGGCTTCTTGGGTGTACGGCTACGCCGGCTGCCTCTGCATCACCTACTTGCAGTACCTGGGCATCAACATCTCCGCCTGGTCCATCGCCGCCTTCACGGTGGAGCGGTACATCGCCATCTGCCACGCCATCAGGGCACAGCTCCTGTGCACCGTGTCCCGCGCCAGGCGCATCATCGCCTCGCTGTGGCTCTTCACCTCCCTCTATTGCCTCATGTGGTTCTTCCTGGTGGACACCACCCAGGTCACCTTCTCGGACGGGGCGCAGGTCATCTGTGGCTACCGGGTCTCCAGAAGCCTTTACATGCCCATTTACTTCTTGGATTTTGCTGTTTTCTACGTCATCCCACTGGGGCTGGCAACTGTCCTCTACGGGCTCATTGCCCGCATCCTCTTCGCGAGCCCCCTGCCCGGCACCCCGCAGCATTCCTTCCTGGGCTCCGTGCACCAGGGCAGCTCCGTCAAGCTCTCCTGCCGGGGCAGCGGGGGTGCCCTGAGCTCCCGAAGGCAGGTAGGGCCTCCCCGCTGGCTGGGCATGCCGGGCTGCAGGCAGCACTGCCAGGGGCTCGGGGCTTTGCGGGGCATTCTGGCAGGGGGCGAGGTGCCACAATACTTTGCTTCCCTTTGTGGAGGGAGTGGGGAGTGTTGGTTTGCTGCAAAGCAGCCCCTCAAGCCCAGCTGGGCTCTGGCAGCACAGATGGGCTCCCCCTGCTTTGGTCGGGCTGGGTAGAGCAGGACAGGGCTTCAGCCGGGGAGTGCAGGCACTTTTGGTGGCTAATTAATTACTGATTGCCTGCCCGAGCAGGAGAGGGCCGGGTCACGTTATGCCAGTGGGACTCACCTCTCAGACAGTGTCCTGTGCAGGTGAACTCAGATTTAAAGGAGCCAAGAGAAGGGAGAGCTGTCTTCCTTTGCAGCCCAGCCCTGGCTGCAGTGCCCCAGTCCCTGCAGCTGCGGGAGCCACCTCGGTGTCACAGTGGTGTGTTTGCATTTCCGTGATTCCTGGTCTCTCAGCTGCCTGCTATCTCCCCCTTCGTTCCCCTCCCACCTCCTTCTGTCCTCATTGCCCGTCCTTCTCTGTTCACACGGACAGTCACTGCCTCGTGTCCCATCTCTTTGGACAGGTCAGTATCTAGACAGGAGACTCCCGTTCTGAGCAGAGGTCAATTCAGCTTTCCTTTTAAAGGAAAGGGCTGAATCTGGGAGTTTGGCTTGAGTCCTTGAAATCACTAGTTCTGTTGTGATTTCCAGATAGCCCAAAGCAGACTTCAGCCTGCCCTAAAGTCCTCGTGTTTCCAGCTCAGCAGCTTTGCCTGCCTCGCACAGGAACCTCTATTCCCCAGGAGAGACAAATCAGGGTCACAGAGGGGAAGCAAACAGCGCAGAGAACGTGTATTTCTTCATGAACTTCTAAATCTTTCCCGTCCAGCTGTTCCTCCCTTTTTCTCTAGCACTGAAAGGTTTAAAGCAAGTGCTGACTCCTTCAAAAGCATTTGCCTGCTCTCCCATGGCCACTGGCTGCTGCAGGAGCCTCGGGCAGAGTGTTTGGCAGCGAGGGCTCTCCATGGATCTGTCCTTCCAGGGCAGCGGCTGGAGGGGCTGTGCTGCTCCCCCTGCAGTGCTGTGCCGTGGAGGGGCACAGCGTGCTCCAGAACCATTAGGAGAAGTGGCTGTTGGGGAAGGATGATGGGCATTCCAGCTCCTGGAAACAAGTTGTGCTCTCTTTACTGTCACACCAGGAGTTTACTCGAGATTGTCATTACTCCCAAAATATCTTAGCATGCAAAGACTTCCCCTGAACGACCTGAAATCACAGTGCTGCCATCATAATGAATAAGGATGGCACTAAGTTTTTAAACTGTAAAGCAGTTTTCCAGGGTTTCCAGTTGGTGGGTGTAGCTCTGGAGGTCCCTCTGACCACAGTACAGGCACTCACATCAGCATTCCTCCTCTGGCCTCTCTTTAGAAGGGAACTGGCTCTTCCAGGCCCCATGCCCAGAGTTCCCTGGAAAGGTCCTAAAGGGGCTTTCTCAGAGGTGCCCATTTTTCCTCCCCTGCCTGAATGGCTGGGGGAGCTTTTTTGTGACTGTGCTCCTACACAGCCCCAGAACTGCACTGCTTTTGGAGTGTGAAGCTGCTGCTGTTCTCTGACTGGAGCTTTTGAAAGCACCTAAGACCTGAGCAGGACAACACAAGGTGTGAGCTTTGCTGTGTTTATCACTTCTACAAACACCTCCAAGTCCCGGAGAGGGACCACTAGAGGGAGTGGGATTCCTAAAAAAACGGTGTACATACAACTCGGGATGATGGTGCAGGCACAAGGAGGGACGGGAGAAGAATCTGTGGCTTCCAGGACAGGGGCAGAGGCTGGACACAGCTTTGTGAGACACCACTTGTACATTCTCTCATATCCCAAAAGGTAACAAACTCTGGCAGCAAACAAGCTTCAGTCTTAGCAGCAGCCTCAGCACTCACTGTATCACTGCGAGATCTTATTTTTGGAAGTGTCCTCACATTTCCATTAAACCGCACACAGCAAACCACTTCTATTTTGGCCTCAGCTTGGTAATAGTCCCTTTCTTCTAGGGACACAATCAATGACCCCCAATTTCTACTCACAGCATTACAGGAAGGCATAGTTTATTTTGATGGAGTAAAGAAGCACTCCAAGAGAAGCTGAGAGACTCTAAATGTGATCCCAGTGCTTATGTCCATACTAAGAACTGGATTATTGCACAACTCCCCTTCTGACGTTTGAAACACCACTGCCTAGATATGCATGTGGCATCAGTGTTTAGTCATACTTTCCTCTTGGGGATGTGTGTATTTTGTTAGCATTTGTTGGAGGAGGATTGTCACTTACCAGAAATAGCTATTGAAATTATTAGGATTACTGGTGTTTCAGTGCAAAACCCCAGTTTCCTAAACGAGTTTATGTTGAGCTGGGGGCAATTACTACTCACATCTCAGTTCTTAGTTTCTTTTTGTTCCCAATATGTTTATGTAGTACTCCCCTGGTGTGCTGAAAATTAAAGTAACCCATGGCAAGTAGCTAAGTAATCCCTGTATCAGCACAACTAGTGTAAGATTCCTGACAGTCTCCTCTGCTTCCAGAGTTGCTCTGTACCAGGAGCCTATTCCCTGGAACAATACAGGTGGTGTAGGAAGCCAGGAAACCCTAGGGAAGGAGATGAGGTTAATCCCATGACACCCCTAAAACCGAGGTCTCCACGTTTAGACAAGTATTTTCCCCATTCATTTACTGTTAAGTACAATTTCTAAATTTGCTTTCTGGTACAGAAATTCCCATGGTAATCCCAGCCTATTTCTAGGATGGTGAATACTTTTTTTCTGAAGAGGTTTAAAGGCTCTTCAGTGGTAGATGAAAACCTATAATTTCAGGTTTTATTTATGCAAGATGATTTCCTGATTATAATGGTTTCAGCAAGAAATAGCCCCATGGTTTGGGTGTTTCTTTTAAATGCTTGGAGACAGAAACTAGGTGTCTGCACCACTGCTCCAGGTGGGCAAGTTCTGCTGGAGATTTAGCGCCATCTGGCTATTTCTCTTTTTGCATCTCCCCCCCATCAAGGTGACCAAGATGCTGGCAGTGGTGGTGGCTCTCTTTGCCGTGCTGTGGCTGCCTTACCGCACGCTGGTGGTGGTGAACTCCTTCGTGGACCCTCCGTACCTGAACTCCTGGTTCCTCCTCTTCTGCCGCCTGTGCATCTACCTGAACAGTGCCATCAACCCCATCATCTACAACCTCATGTCACAGAAGTTCAGGGCTGCCTTTAGGAAGCTGTACAAGTGCCAGGAGAAGAGTGCTGAGCACCCTGCCCTGTCCTGCACCCCGGTGTACTACAGTGCTGTGAAGGACTGTTCCCATGACAGCTCTGACCACAACCTCACCGAGCAGGAGGAGCTGAGCAGCCTCCCTGCACCTGCAAGGAGGAACAAACAAATCCCGTGAGCCTGGAACAACGCAGGCAGTGGGAGCTCTGCGGCTCTACACGCTGTGCTGGGAGAGTGCCAAGAGGAATTGCTTTGGCATTGCAGCAAGCTTCATTCAATACTTCTTCAGGGCATTTAACAAAACATATTGTTATAGGCAAATTAATTTGCTTTTCTTTAGCGTTAATTTATTCTTGTTTGGTGAAGTGTTAGACACATGTTAATATTTAGCATCTCTAAAGCATCCATTGTTAAATATAGCAGTGCAACTCCATTTCGTGTTATGTGCAAGTGCTGAGCTGGGCCAAAGCATTGAAACGAATCCCAGGAACAGAAGGGCATTCAAGGAAAAAATACACCTCTTTTTAGAGTGAGTCTCTCCTACCCAAATTAACATGCCTGTAACACAGACACCCCATGGAAGCTGCTCCTCTGGAGTCCCTTTGAAGTTAATGGGGACAATTAGGCACTTTCATATGTCTCCTCTCATCTCATCGCTTTCCTGTGAGGAATATGCATCCCTACAGAGGAGATGAATGCCTCCAAGATGTGACTACTTCTGGCCATTGACTGTAAAGGGATTGTCAGGGGGAGACTCCTACATTAGGGATAACCAAAACTGGCTGTCTTGAACCTCATGTCACATCTCTGGAAACACTGCAGTGCAGGTAGCACAGACACCCGAGGTCCAGACCAGATGGATTTGCTACAAGGAACAAACTAATAATGAACAAACTAATAATGAACAAACTAGTAATAAGTGTTCCCTAATGTAACAGAAGTACTTCCAACGTTGTGGTCAGAGTTTCTTTAGGATAACTTGACCTTTCCTGTGCAAACTCCTGTGGTTGCTTCAGCTGGAAACTGTACTCTTGTCCTGTAAGCCCCAGTGTGGTGTGGTCACGTACCATACAGCAGTGTTGCTCTCTGCCCCAGCCACAGCTGCATTTCAGTGGCAGGTGAAGAAATTCTTTTATTTCTTGGATATAATTTGTGAAGTCCATTAAGTGTTTTGTGATTAGTGAAACAAATATTTATTGCTGATGTCATCTTGTAAGGAAAGTAGATATTGATACCCTGTAGCATCCACGAGACCAGTCCAAGGACACTTGCCCCAGACTTGCAAGAGACTATCAAAAAGATTGAGCCAAAATCAAAAAGATTACACATGAGCCAAACCCTAGGGCTCTTGCTAAATGAAACAAGTGTCTGCCACCAGTAAACCTCGAGTGACTGCGAAGTATTACTTGAACAGGCAGTGCAGCCTCACCATTCAACACTGGCTTTCACCAAAGCATAGGGTCAAAAGAGCTTAGAATTTTGCATCCACTCAGGAAAATATGTGTGTGATATTGTCAAGAGCACAAGAAGTTAATTAACCATTCTGCATCTACAGGAAATCACTTTGCTGGGTGAGTCAGGACAAGACCTCAAATCCCCTCAGTGTGTTAGAATTGTCCAGGACCTATTTTGTTGTGTGTAGGGAGGTTTTGCATGTATGATTATTATATTGTATGTTATTAAAACATCTATGTTGCCCCTAAAATAGCCATAGGATGAGGGAAGAGAACATTGGCTTTTTGCAATTATTTTAAACATAATGCATTTGGAATTTAAGGATTCATGCTATTTTTGCACTGTTTTGTGTATCTTGTGAATTTAGGAAGAGAGTTCCTATTTGTTGTTAAGAAAGTTCTGCACAGAGATTTGGGATATACTTATTGAAGAAAATGGAGGTGTTTTTGCTAACTTGAGGATTTGCTTGTAACAATCTTTTTCATAGTACAAACCTTTTTTCCCCCTTAGAACAGGATTTTCCTTGGCAGCTCAGAACAAGCCATTGATAAAAGCATCTGCAGACAAACCAGAGCTGTGAGGATCAGGGTAAGGTGGAAGAGGAGGAAGGGGATCCCTGGGTGACTGCTGGTGCCTCCCTGGAGCCTTGAGCAGGCAGCATCTTCTCGGGGCTGTCCTGTGTCCTCCAGCCCTTCACCCTGAAGCTGTGAGTGCAGAGAGCTGGATGTGGGAAGAGGATTTACTGTTGGAGCTTGGAAACCCTCCTGCATCCCGACCTAAGGCATTTCTCAGGCATGGGATGTGCAGTTTGACAGATGGCTTTGATGTCTGTGAGCACAAGGAGCAGCTGAATTCTGAACTATCTGCAGCAGGATGCTTTCTACCTCATCATCACATTTCCTATCTTCACTCTTCCCCTTTCTGCTTCTCCCCCTAGACAGAGACAGCGTAAAAGAACTATTCTCTTAATTAAATTTCAGCCTCAAGCCAGCAGCTAATTGATAGTTCTGAAATATTTGTTCAACATACTTGAAATTCAATTAAAACCTGGTTCTCTTCTCTCCTTTCTGCTCTTAGCTGCCAAGTACTGCATGACCCTTTGCTATTTTTTGAGAAGTAATTGGCAGATAAATTCTCCTGAAACCATGAGATCTCCAACAAATGCACCAGAGTGTAAAACTCTGTGGATGAGGAATGAGTTTCTGGTCCTTCCCCCTGCACATATTCTGATACTTTAGGAGGAACTGAGAGACTTTGAGGTGGAAGTGGAGGCAGAAGGTCAGCACTCAGCTTGCTAAGGAGATGCTTGTTGAGAGATGCATGCTGCTGGGAAATAAATCACTAGCAGAAAGGAATTAAATAACTCATCACTGTAACTTCCTTTGGATATTCAGGGTCTGAATAAAAACCTTAATTCCTTATAAGAACTCAGAGAGCTCCCTTGAAGCTTCAGCCTGCATTAGCTTGTACCTTGCAGCATCCCACCCTGCTTGTAAAGTCTCAAGCTGTATTTTGCCCTCGGCATTTATTTGTCTCAACAGCATGAGTGTGGGCTGTGAATTTATAAACATGCCAGCAAATAAAGAATATATTGCTCCTAAGTAATTTATTGCATTGAAGTGCAACTCAACATGATCTAACTTGTTACTCTCCTAATTAAAAGTCCTTATTTCTAACCTCTGCCCTTTCAGGGGCTGTTAACCCGGTAAAACACCATCTGCTTTCTTCAATTACAAACAAGTCAGTCCCCTGGCAGGAGTGGAGGGATCTGGCAGTGCTGCAGAGCCCTGGGGTGAGGGGAAGAATTTGTGAGTAGTGCAGAGAGGGGGATGGAGGAGGCAGAGGCTTGGGGAAGAGCTGATGGGAGAGAGGTGAGTGAGGTTTCTGGGCCTGAGGAACCATAGGTTAGCTGAAGCTCCTGGCATTCATCAGGGAGTTTCTGTTTAGGAGACATCACAGGCAGCATGTTTACCTGAATTTGGCTGGTCCCAGTGACTAGAGGCCACACAGTAATTGCCTGTATGCAGGGCATGGATGGCACCTCAGCAAGGGTCATTTACTCTGGCAAAAACCACAAGTTTATGTAACTTACCAAAATCAGTAGTTAAAGCCCATATCAGGTTGTCTTCTTACTTTGCCTCTAGATTTGGGTGGTGGGAAATTGGGAAAATAGGGCATCTATGCCAGCCTGGGTCAGAGGAGAGTGGCCATGCAGGAGGTTTTCTGGAAGAATCTCTCCCCTCTGATACTGGCCAAGACTCTGAAAGCCAGCCTGTCCCAGGGCCACATTACAGAGTAACCCACAAAATGCCAGCAGTTCTCTAAAAAAACAGGATTAAAAGATGATTAGGGCATCCAGCACCTCCCTGCAACCAGAACAGGCTTTCAATCTGTGGTACTAGTTCATGTTACTAAGATAAAATAGTGGTACCTTTAAATGAATAATATTCAGGTCACCCAAGAGGATGCTGAGCAATTGCTTAAATTTTTAAGAGCCACACGAAAGGTTGGACCACACATTAGGGAAGAGTTGGATGCAGCCCTTTTTCAATCTGGTCTGGCCCCAGCTACTTCTTTGAGCTATTAGTTCAAGCAGCTCACAATTAAAGAGCTGCTAATAAAATCTGGGGACGGTCCTACAGCAATATTAATGTAATCTCTCCCAGTTGTTTATTTTGCAATTCCTGTTTCCCAAGGCTTCTGGAGGGCTCTTGGGCCAGCGCTGCCCTGGACCTGCCTCCAGGCTTGCACTCACTCAGGGGTTGCTCCTCAGGACTCTTCAACCAAGGCAGGATTTCAGGAGAGCCCTGGGACACACAGCAGATCAAAGCTTGCCAGTCCTATGGGACTGACCTTAATTTACTAAAACACCCTCAGTTTAGCAGTTAACCAGCCCTACACATTTCTGTCCTGCCAGGGTCTAAATGAAGACTTCAATGGGAGGGCATTGCCTGTGCCCCAAATCCGGGTGCTTTCCCAGAGACCGCCTGAGGGAGGGAATGTGATGGCAACACCACAGGTCCCTGTGCCACGGGTGATGGGCAGAAGTATTAAGGACAAATTGTGCTTTATAATTGCTGAATTTTCTTTAATAACCACCTTATGAATTGGGCTCTGAGTGTGCTGTTTCTATAGAGACAGGGGATGCTATGAGCGTACCAGTGGCTACTCACTCATTAATTCAATAGGGAATTAATGCCTGAAAATAAGCTGTAAAAACTTTACCCTCTCAAGGAGAAGGCCCTGGGGTGGTTCTGATGCTAACAGGGTTTTGAGGTCCTCAGCAAGGGCCCACTGAGCTCCCAAGCTGGCTGCTCTTGTCCTTGTGGGCACGGTGTGGGTGCTTGCTCAGAGGAAGTAAATTAAAAGCACCTTTTGTAGCTGTGCAGTGCCAGCGTTTCTGGCAAAGAGAACAGAAGAGGGTTCCACAGTAAGGCCCCTTGCTGCCAGCCCCGAGCTGGGCATGGGATGCCCTTGCTGGTGGTGTCTGTTCCCTGAGGCATTAATGCTCCTGGGATTCAAGCTGGCTTCCTCCGGGAAGGGTCCCAAGGCAAAGGCAGTGGTGTGGAGCCAGACCCATTCCTGGCTCCTGGGCCAGAAAGGAGCACAGGAACCCTTCTGCACATTTCAGCACCTTGTCAGTGCCAGGGTCACCTTCCCTCCAGCTCTAACCCTTCCTCTTGTGCAAAGATGAAGACCAAAAGAGAAGGGTTGCTCCTGAGAGCCCCCATGCCCCACTAGGACGGTGGAGGACGGCGTGGCTGTCCCCAGGAGGCCTGGGCAGGTCACTGTCAAAGGACACTGGGGCTCAGGTTGCACCTTCCCTCCCACCAGTGGAGGGTAAGGCTCCTGCCCTTCGACACAGGATCAGGCCAGTGCCTTTAGCCTGCTTCTCACATATCAGACACCTCCCTGCCTGCCCTTGGGGACACTTGGCTGGACATCGTGGGGATGTTATCCCTGAAACCAGCAGCTATTGAGGCAAAGAGCCCAGCACTGTTCCCCCTACCCTGGGGAAGGTGCAGGCTTTTTGTTCTGCCTGTATTAATACTTTTAAAGCAATGTGTCATTGCTTCAGCAGCAGATCCACCTCCCTCCCTCCTGCCTCTGCCACACCTGAGCCAAAGACCTGCTCCATTTATCAGCCTGAGATTTATGAGGTGCACAAGGCTCCAGTTACCCTGCTGCCCCCGACTGATGAATGAGATGTAGCTGGTTCCTTCCATTCCAGAAGCAAAGCAAGCCCAGAGGAGAGTAAAGCCATCATTTGATCAAGCTCAGCTCCTTAAGTCTCTACCAGGGCATGAAATCTGCCACGAGACCCCTCACACCCACAGAAGCCAGGGGTAGCACTCCCGCCCATGAAGGCTGAGCCTGCGTCCCACCAGCCTCTCTGCACAGTCGGGCTTTGCTCATGTGAGACACTCCAGAAATAGAAAAAGGATTGAAGGTTTCGGCTACTCTGGATTCCTCAGGCCCCAGGGCCCTGCTGCCCTGGGCTGCTGCTGGGCTCTGCTTGTCCATCCTCCCCCATAAATCACCCAGCTGCCACTTCCCTCTACCTCGTGCCTGGCTTTCCTCTGAGCCGGGCTGTTTCCCCAGGCTGAGCCAGAGGATGGGGCACAGGCAGTGGAGAATCACTCCTCCCCAAACCCAGGAGGAGCAGCCAGTGCCCCACAGCTCGCAATGAGCTTGGCAGCAGCCCTGGGGCCGGGAGGCAGCAAAGGGACCTGTCAGTGGCTGTCTGCATGGCCTGGGCAGGCTTTGGGCCAGCGAGCTGCCTTTCCTCCTGGCCCTGTGCAGCCCCTGCCAGAGGCCAGCAAGATGGGAGCACATGGAGTGTGCTCAGAGAGTCAGGTGGTCCTTAAAGGCTGCCTAACAGCAGTTAGTGAAAACAACTCCCTTTGCAAAGTACCCCCATCAATAAAAGAATGCAAAATTTTGAAACAGATTATTAAGAAAAAGCTAAAAAACATCCAGATGCCACCAATGAAATTCTGCACTACTCTTTGTTTTAAGACTGGAGTGAATGTGTCAACATGGAGAGAAACCTGGAGATTCCCCTGCAAAAATCCACATGGATAGAGTGAGCAGATAACTGTTTATTATTGCACATAATCCAGCAGAACAACCGACAGAAAACTCTGGACAGTAGTACACAGATTGTAGTAAACAGCTTGCAAAATCTGTGATGAAGGTATTTTTGTGTGAAGAGTGAAAGGTATCTGCATCTTTGTAAGACCTGAAAAGTACAACACAAAATCCTAGTCAGTTTTGAAAGCATGCAGTTTGAGGTAAATCTGGTACTTTGCATCTAAGAAAATGAAATCCCTAAGGGGCTCTCTCTCTGTGTATATATATCCATATCTCAGTGCAATATGGATACAGTTATACGTCACATAAAAGCAAATCTACCTACTTTTCTCAGAAGGTTACTAGGAGGAAAGCACATTACCGAGTGGGTATCACATGCATAAAAAATAGCAGGGGGAAGGAATTACCTTAGCACTGTTGAAAAAGATCCATTTTTGTGCTTAGTGATAAATAAAAGCCCCTCAGGTCTCTCAATGGAAGTTCTCTTGGTGGTGAATAAAAGCAGTTGGCATATTGAAACTGCAGAGTTGGCAAGTGAATGCCAGCAAATGGAGATAAAACGTCAAAGGCAGCAGAGCCTGGGGTTTGCAATACATTTATATTTAAGGAAAGAAAAAAAAAAAGAAAAAAAGCACATTGCTACTAAACTATGCTCTGTGGAAGTGTAGATGATGCTGCACAGCTTTCTCAGGACTGGTACAGCCACATGGCTTTTAGGAAAGGATCACAGTCACTTCTCCCACACTTAATACCACGTATTTTGCTACTGTGGCAATGTTCCTGAGGTGAATAAGGTTAAAAAATAGACTTGGTTCACAAAGAAATGTACTGAATTATTCTCACTCTCTTATGCCATAACTAGAGTAGATAAATTAGGCAGGCTTTGCCCTATGTCTCCAGTGAGTGTAAACCCCTGTGTGTCTGCCACTCCATCTCTGAAATCCTTTCGGATTGACCTTTGAAGCAGACCAGGCATCTGGTTTTTTCCTTAACTATCATTTCCCCATTCCTTCCAGTCCAACAAGGTTTTCCCACCCAGTCCTGTGCTGTGGGACTTCAGGATACACAGAGGTGCACAACCAACTATAAATAACATCTCTGATTATCTTAAGAAGGGATAGAAAATACACATTGCTCTTAAAAGAAGGAAGAAACATGTCCAAGCACTCAGCCTCACACTAAACTGTAACTTCATCTGTGCCGACTTTCTAAGCTCGCGCTGCTAAGGATCAGAGCAGATCATGGTGGAAAAATCTCCTTCCAAAGGTCACTCCTTGTCTCAGCTTTGGGAAAATCGCTGCAAATCACCCAGGTCTCTCAGCCTCGCACACACGAGCAACAGCTATACTAGACTCTGCCACTGCTGAAAGGCTGGCTGCTGCTTATTTCTGAGCCCAACATCCAAATACACTGCAGTCACTCACACCTCTGCACCTTTTTTCTTTCAGGAATAAGGTAACCTCTCCCACGATAGCCACCCCGCATCCTCTGGCTGGAAAGTCTGTTCATTGGGTGCAATGAGAGGCCAGGACCCCGCTGCAGCCCGGCACACCAAAGGGAGGAACCTGCAAGTGTACGGAGGCATTTTCAGCAAGAACCTCCTTTTCACTGTAACTCATAACATTTTCATCAAAAGAAAGGGGTAAAGGGACGAATTCAGCACACCTTCCTTTCCTGTCACAGCGGGAAGCCACCCACTGCAAGACGCTTCTGTGCAGAGCATTGTTGGTGGCAGGAGAGTGCTTGGATGGTGCCTGGTCCCAAAAGAGGCCCCATCTCCACCCAGAGCACCCCCACAGGCACCAACAGCCCTGGATCCACCAGTCTCTCACATCCCACCCCCCAGCCCCATCCGTGGTGCATCAGCCGCCATGGTCAGGACTCGGGTCACACTTCAACAAGCCCAATTTCAACTTGCACCCCCTCCTCTCAGTCCTCCATACATGGAAAATGATACCAGGTGACAGGGGAAAGGAAAGACTTCTTGTTCATCCCTTTGGATGACTTCCAAGCATGGAGAGCAGCGCTGTCCACCCCGAGCCATGGCGCGGCTCTCATGAGTCATTCTGGTTGCTGTATTGCTTCATCTCCATGCCATGGATGACAATCTTTGGAAAATCTCTGACACCGAGTCAGCCAAGGGAGTTACAAAACACATCAGTGTGCACGCATGAGACCTTCTCACTCATTTTCCTACAGCTACAGATAAATCCCTCATCCCTGGCATGGCAGGACGGTTGATGGCTTTGGTGAGAATAATTTAAGGCAACTGCTATTTTATACAAAGAAGAGGAGACCACAGTGCAGAAACTCTGGCTTTTCCTTGGTAGATTGCAGAGGCCAGCCACAGCCTGGGAGCAGGAAACTGAACTGATCTTCAGACACTCTTGTTTAAGGTTGATGTTTGCAGTGCAACCTTGGGATCTCAAGTCCTCCTCTTAGGTGTTTCCAGGTGGCTGAGCTTTAATCCCCGCCAAGGTCTGAGGTCTCCACCAGCAGCAACGCCTGTCCAGACACAGATAAATGGAAAAGTAAAGGGAGAGCAAAACACATGACCAACACATTACCACAGCTGTCTGCAAGGCTTTCACCTGTACAGGCTGAGTGAGACTAAAAACGTGACAGAAAGCAGTGCCCAGCAGAGCAGTTTTGTCCCCCAGGAGGTCCCAGGAAAGCAGTGCAATATCGTCACAGGGGCTTGGGAGGTGCCTCTTGTGTTATGTTCACCTGAGGCTCAAGGGTCAGGTTCAGCCTTGATGGCAGATTTTTTTTTAAATATTTGAGCCCAAGACAGAAGTCTTTTGCAAGCTCAGGACATGTTCCTGTCTGTAGGAGTCCCACAGGCACAAGAAACCACACAAGATTTTATTGCCACCAAATCCAAATGTAAACCCTTATCCCAATCCAGTTGACCTGAGCAAGCTCCAGTCTTACAGACATCTTGATTCATATTTATCTTTAGTGAAACAATTATGGAACAACTGCTGCAGAACTAGTACTGGTGCAGCTGGAGCTGCAGTTTTCACAGTTTCATATTTTCTATGTGTTCTTGCATCTTGCTTGTCTGAGTGACAAGATACACTATAACGCACAAGTTGCCTGAGAGCAGCCATGTTGAAACAGCAAACTGAAAGTGTTATATTTGCAGCAAATAAATTTTAAGTTTAACATCACACACTCTTGCACTAGAAGTCTCACTCCATGAAACAAGCCCATGGTACTGGGAAGGCAAAACTACATGATGGGACTGTATCCCATTAACATGGTCTTTGTTCTTAATTTTGAGAAAACTTATGAAGTAATTTCATGCAATAATTTTATGACATTTTATGAAAAGTGAGTCAACCTTAAAACATCCAGTGACATCTACAAATAGAGGATAAAATCTCATTCTGCTTCTTACCTTGTTCAAGAGGCTCATCATGTCAAAAAATGTACAAACAGGATGGCCAGACCAATGTTCAGTAAGATGACCATGCAGATCACAATTGTGTTAGGTCCCTGAAGGACAAACCCAAAACAGAGTATTACACACCACAGCTCCAGGGGAGAAGACAGACACAGCTTGATTCTGCTGTTCAAAAATACTGCAAACTCCCCCCTCCAGATGCACTGAAATCTGGCACTTAACAACCAGCCTGAATTTCAAACTAGTGGAATGTTCATCCTATCCTATTCTTACTTCTTCCCTGCAAACTCATTTGAAGGAGGTTAAATCAGGCTTCTTTGGCAGCTAAATTAGATTAAAGGATACCCTGACCACAGGAACACAAACTGATCCCATGTCAAGCTGCTCCTCCCAACTCCCTTCTCCATCCACATTGCCTGCGTTTGTAAACTTGCCACTTTTAATATAATAGAATGCTTTGGTTTGGAAGGGGACCTTGAAGATCATCTATTTCCAAACCCCAACAAATGAACCCATGTTAGATTGCTGTGATTTCAGACCAAAGTATTTCCAAGCTGTGCTTTTCTAAAGTCATGTCGGAATTATTCACATCCAAAGGGCTGCAAGATGAGACTCAGAGGGCTAATAAAATGTCTGGGTTTCCAGCTGTATTTGCTAAGAGCAAAATTGAGTTTCAGTGACTATATTTTAAACCTGGGAAATTGGCTGGTGATTCAACACCACAGTTCAGTTCGTGAGGTGCCCCTAAAGCAAAAAAAATAAATGTAACTGGTAAAAGAGAAACACACTCAAACTTTTCCTGTTTTCTTTTTTTTCCTGCAACTTTCACATCCAGGTTGGCTGGTAATGGGGTGGGAAAAGAAGGTGAGAAAAGTGTATAAAATTAATTGGAAGATGCCTGGTTTTGCACAAATTTTGAAATAGGGATGTGTCTGAAAGTGTATCTGGCCAGGCAATGAAAGGAGATCAAAACACGAGGGTTATGAATGTCAGGCCAAGCATCCAGGGCAGGGCAGGCTGGGAAGGTGGCAGGAGAGGGGATACCAACGCTCTCCTCCAGCAGCCTCCATGATCCCAAAAAGAGCCTTGGGGCACCACTCAGGACCCACAGCAGCCCCAGGCCCATGGGCTGTGCATCCCTCTGGGTCCTGCCAGACCTCACGGGGAACAATAAAGGAAGGGCAAAGGTGGCTCCCAGTGGGCTCCCAGGGATGCCCCACATCACCTCTTCACACTCCTCCGCCTTCTGTGCTGCCACCGCTGCTACCGCCTGGGCCGGGCCGCGCTTGGCCGCTGCCTTGGGCTCCGTCCGGCCTGGTGCCCTGGCCTCAGGCTTCCTGTCGGCCGCGGGCTCCGCCCGGCTCACGGCCCTGCGCTCGGGGCTGGGGCGCTGCTGCGGCTCCTTGGGGCGAGGCGGCTCCTTGGGGCGAGGCGCCTCCGGCTTGGCCTCCGCCGCAACCGATGGCTTCTCCTCCCGTCCCTGTGGCGGGCCAGGGGTGCCCCCCCGGCGCTGGGGCTCCCCCCGGGGCTCCGGGGAGGGCGGCTCATTCTCAGGGAACTGCTCCTCCTCATAGTCCGTGGCGGGGGTGACCGGGGATGTCCGGATGGCGTAGCCGTGGTAGCCCTTGAAGAGCTCGACGTCGGGCTCGCGCGCCATGCGCTGCAGCGGCCCGATCTCCATCTGCTCGGCGGGACGGCCACGGCCCTGCGAGGCCGGGCGACCCTCGCCCTCCGAGGGTGCTGGGCTCCCGCCGCCCG
>WEKY01037951.1:644087-678724 GCA_013390045.1 Picathartes gymnocephalus | reverse complement strand
CGGGGCTGGGGGCCGGGCTGGCGCGGGGCCGCGGCTCCTCCTGCTCGTGCAGCTGGGGGCTCTCGGGCGGCGTGGGGGGCGGCGGGGCAGCCTCGGGCCGCGGCGCCTCCTCCTCCATGTTGACCGCGTGCTCCGCGTTCTCAATGATCTCCTGCAGCAGCTTCCGCTTTTGGTACTCGGGGCCTGCGGAGAGACGGGAGAGACGGGCTGGTGTGAGGAGTCGCTCTGGGACGGGGGACAGCAGGGTACTCCAGTGCCATCGTGGCTTTGGCAGCTGTGCCCCCGGCACCGATGGGTTTGGGGACCACGGTGCAAGGGTCCAGGAGTCTGGGAGAGGAGGTGCCCCCAAACCAGACCCTGCTGCCGGAGGAATTTCCTCCAGGAACAGCCGAAGGCTCCTAGCCTTATTGTGGGCTGCCCAGTTGGGAGTTGAAGGAGTGGGCAGGAGCTGCAGATAAGGTTAAAGAAACAGTGAAAATCTGCAGCCCAGCTTCTTGTGGTCACACAGATGGGTCATGCTGGGGCTAAGGAGGATACACCTCCCAACCACGTTTGGGGTTTTTTTACTTAATGGCTGGGAAACTCTCAGCCCATGTGGCTTCCTTGGTGTCTAATAGCATGGCAACCAGTGATACACAGGATGACCAGTGTCATCGGGAAAGGCAGGGTCCCCAAATGATCTACCTGCCATCCCTCATGATGGGAAAAACATGTTTCTTATATAAGTAGCAGGGTTGAAAGTTATACAGCCCTCTTGTCTATCCTGAGCTCCACAACAGCAGCAATATTACCTGGTACCATCATGAAAGGTGACTCAGGGCTTCACATTTCGTTTTGGCCTCATCTCACACACTGACTTGTGAGTTCCTAGCAACATTCCCTCACTTCAATTGTTCACCTTTCATTAAATCTTTACTTCTTATTAACTCTACTGCAAATTGCAGCCCAGCCTGGGTCAGGGGAAGTCAGTCAGAGCCTGACACTGAAGATACCCACCAAAATGCATCACTAAAGAACTGGGAATATCCTGTGGAATAACAGCCCTCCACAGTGCTCCACATGCTGAGACGTGCTGGGAGAAGGGTCCCCACACATCACCATGATGCTCACAGCAGGTGAAAACAAGAAGAGCATCATGCTCCTCCTGTGCAGTGTGAGGTCGCAGAGCAGCTTGTTTGAAAGAAAAGCACCTGCTTTGGCCTCATCTGCTGAACCCCAGTGATGCTGAGGGGTGCAGATGCGCTCCTGAATGACACAGATCCTGGAGCCACACTGTCCCTGGCTGCCTTGAGGTCCCTCCCCTCATCTCCTCCATCTCAAGGACTGATGCAGACCTGAGTCTGGCTAGGAAATTTGCCTTGGTGCTCCTTTCCCTCTCATAAGTCAGTGGTATGATTTGCACACTGCTACCTTCTGTCCATGCAGGCAATGCCTCCCTTCGGAGGAGCAGTGGGGAAAAGGAGGGCACTGATTTTAGCTGCTCTGCTCTGCCTGCACCCTCCTGTCAATCAGCAGGTGACCCGTTCAGGGCCATTTATTTCTGGCTGCAAGTGAGTTATTTGGAAGCCATTTCAGCAGTTGTTCAGACTCCTCAAAATAGGCTGCCTGCAGCTCCAGGCTCCTTGCTCTCTCCTGCTGCTTTCTTCTCTTCGTGAATAATTTACAACACAAAAACCCCCAACTGCCTGGAGGGCACGCACTCACCGCCCCAGCTTCATCTCCAGCACATTTCAGCAAGGGTTTTGGCTTACATCCTTCTCTTCTAAATTATTGGGGATGATACTCTAACTGAAATCCAGGGCTCAACAGTTATTAGGGATATGAGTCTTGCTGAGCAGGATTGCGTGTGCCAGACATGTCACAGCCTATCTGCCAGGATAGCAGGGAGAAATAGAGCTACCAAACACTGCTGGGCTCTCCTGGCTGTGTGACCAGCAGCTCTCAGTCCTAGCAAAATCCAAATTCCTTTGGGAATTTAAAGGTTTAAAAGAATCACAGAAGAATAACATGCATCAGGAGCTTAGAAGGCCACTGAGAGAGGCCAGGGCCCAAGTGAGGCCCTGTGTAACAGCAGCAAGAGGATCCAGCACCTGAGGAGCCAGGAGTGGAGGTCAGGCTGCCCCAAGTGTTTTACAGAGACTGTTTCAATTGTCTCATTCAATCACCATGGGTGGAAAAAAGAATCTATCTAGATGTCCAAAAACTTCCCTCGGGAATTCAAGTTTGCTTTGTCTCTGTGCTATAAATACCCCAGTGTGCAAAGGGTGAATGTAGAGCTGTGAGTGGCAGCTGGGGGGCTTATGTGAGGCTCAAGCGATGTTTAGCCATTGTTAAATGAAGTGCCACGGGCTGGCTCATGCCCATGGCCAGGTGCTCTGGTGTTTCCCTACTCAAAGCCAGCTCCAACAGGCCTTGCTGGGTGCTGGGGAGCAAGATGCAGCCCTCCAGCTCAAAGATGCAGGACAAGGTGAGAGTACAGGGAATTTAGGAAAATCTGTCAGCCAGGCACCAGGTGTTAGCTGTTCCCATTTCCCACTGTGTGCCCTGTGCTGGGGTCTGGTACAGAAGATGCAGAGACACCGAAATCAGAGCAGGGGCAGGTGTCAGGTTTTGCTGAGCACAAGTCAAACCTTGGCTTCCACCCCCAGTTTTGCTGCTGTGATAGTCTCTTGTGATCTTGCCTCAGTAATCATGGGACACGCTCCAGGCAATAAAGCCAGATAATAAGAAAGACAGGATGAAAATGTAAGCACTTGGAATTTTATTTTCTGCTCTATTATTACCTCCCCTCTCTGTAAAGGAAAGTTTTCCAGGAAGAGCATATCTCTAGATAACTCAGTCCAGGGAAAAGTAATGGCATTCACAATGCTACTTCTAATATTACACTTCCCATCCACTAATCCTCAGTGCTTGGTCTCACAGGAGGAACCTCCCAAGTGTTTTCCCAGCCAAATAATTAGCAGTGATGCTAACAAATGAATAGAAAATCAGGGAAATAGTATTTTGTATTAGCTGCTTTCTTATAGGATATTACAGCCCCTAATTAGCAGAGTCTGATTGTTCTGAGGCCCCACAGGATATGTGTTTGTGAGTCAATGTGCAACACAGTTCCAAGAAAAAGCTACAAGGGATGTATCTACAGGAGAGTTGCAGATAGCCCCGAGCTTGCTGCCTGTCCTGTCTGCTGTTCTGAGGGCTTTGTGTGCGGAAAAACATGAGAAGTTGAGAAACTGTGGGGTTTTCCTCCAAGCTCTGGTAACACAGTGAGTAAAAACAGTGATATAAAGAGGACAGCAAATCAGCCAGGGCAAGGGGCTGGCTGAAATTGAGCAAAAGAGGATTTAGGATAGACAGGAGGGCAACTTGGAGAGTTATTAAGTGGGTGAAGCACTTAAACAGATTCCCCATGGAAACTGCAAGACCCCTCTTTGTAAGATGCCTCTGATCCTACCTGGCTGGTAGAAGTCTGGGGAGAGCTCCCTGGCCATCATTCTGGCTATGCCCGATTCGTTGTTGGCTGCCTGAGCTGCCTGCTCAGACCCTTCAGCCTTGGCTTTGGCATGAGCTGTCCTGCAGAGAGAAGAGGGGAGAACAGTGAGCACCTTCTGAGCCAAGGTCAGCCCAGCTCACACAGCAAACCCTGGCTGGCACCAAAATTGAATCAGCCCATCTGGCATAACAGCACTCAGAATTTGCCCACGTGACCCAAAACCCTACACTCAGGGAGAGAAGAGCGCATTTTCGACAAGGAAGGGGCCCAGATGCTCAAGGGTAAGGTGGAAAGGTTGCACATAGGGAACAGGGCAGATGTATTTGCAAATGTGAGCATGTTCAAATGTTGCAGTGAGGCAGCAGGCACTGCAGAATGGGCTTGTTGCTGTGCTGCTCAGAGGAATAACCAAGGCATAACAAAGGCATCTTTGGTGGCTGAACTCCTCTGTGTGCCCCTACACAGCACACAGAAAAGGTTTTACCCCAAATTTCTCTCTTGCAGCCCTCCAGCAAACAACACCCATTGTCCAGGGGCTCCTTTACTCGCTGCAGCCTGACGGGCTGATCTCACCAGAGCTATTGTCTCCCTCTCAGCTTGGCTGTCTGAGTCCTCTCCACTGCTCCCAGCACATCTCCTCCTTGCTCCATAGGGCTACAGGCTATGAGAGTTATTTTACTGGCCGGCTGTCATATTCCTCACATGCCTCATGCTCGGGGCCCTGTGATCTTTTTGCTAAAAGCAGGGCTGGCTTTACAGCCCAGCTGCTCACAGTCTGGGAAGGAGCTGACTTCAAACAGCAATGCTGCACCTTAAATATAAAGGCGAGTGAAGCACAGTATATTCAGCTGCTTTGCTGCACTCAGGTCTTCATGAGAGCTGCCTGCCCCAAGCTCTCACTCTCATATTTTCCGAGGCTCCCCATATCCCCTGTTTCATGTACAAATCCACGCATTTTTGTGTGATAAGCAGTTAGCATTCCTCAAACACCAATTCACCCCAAATTGAAACCTTTAATGTGGTCTTAGGGTGTCTGATGAGCCCTTTTCAGATTCAGGTTGTGTATCTGGTCCCATTTTAGAACAAAAAAGGATGCAGTTCTCATTCCTGCAGTGAAAACACTCCAGAGGAATTTCTGGACTGTTACTCATGAAATGAGGATTGATTCCTTCCCATTAAACTGAGATGCAGCAGGCAGACAAGACAAGCTGCGGTCTGAATACTCAACAGGTGCAATGAAAAGATGATAGAAATGCTGTTCTGAGACCCTTACAAAGGAGAAGATACATATGCCATTCTGAGTAGCTGCAGGGAAAGAACTGGAAGTAGGGCATCAATCCCAACTGATACAGGCAACAGTGTGACTTGACAAGGGGCCAAAAACACTGCTCAGGGACCTGTGATAGAGAAGAGGGTGCAGAGCTGCTGTGGCTCAGCCTGTCCCTCCCTGGGATGACATCCCACTCTGCTGGAGCCATGATTCACCTCCCTGCCCACACTCACATGTTATCTCCCCGCTTTCTCTGCAGGCTGAGCTGCCTGGGATTGCAGTCATTCTTGGTCTTTTTATCCAAAATTATTACATCTCCTGAAAAACCCAGAGACACGATGAGGCAGAAAACAGCATTTTTAAGCTGCTGCTTGCAAGCAGGGGGTCTGAGCCAGTTCTTAACAGAGAAAGCACCTCCTTTTTTGGTAGCATATAATCAGCATGATTAATTCCACTATAGTCTGGCAGGGGCCAAGGGGGGTGTCTGTGCTCTCCATGCCTGGGGGATCAGAGCAGGCTGGGTGTGCTGTGCCTGGGGCACACAGCCCGCCTGGCGCCGGCCCCAGGGAACAGGCTTGCAAGGGGAGGATCCAGCTCTTCATCCTGGCAGGACGTGCTCTAGGCATTGCCTTTGTCCTGCTGCTCCTGGAGGATGAGATTCACCATCAAGAGATAAAATTCTCCCTTTCAGTTGCTCTCTGAGCCAGGCAGATACTATCCTGACCAGTTCCCAGCCAGACAACTGGCCAGCTGGCCCCAGCTGGGGGAGCAGCAGGCAGCTCCTGGCAAGTGCTTTCCTCAAAGTAGCTCCCAAAAAAGTAGTAGATGTCGGGTCTTCTCTCACTACTAAGGACAGACCTGGACATCTCCAAGTGGGTGCAGATGGCTCCTGCATGCTCAGCTCTCTCCCAGCTCAGGGACAGCACAAGAAAACAGTCTGGGGATGTTGGAGGTTATAAGATAGCTCCAAATTATGCTTTTCTCCTGCTGGAGTTTTGCTTTCCTCCAGAGAAGCTGCTGGATGCTATTTGGCTGCAATTCCTGCAGGTGAAGAGATGGCAAGACCAAGAAGTTCCAGCCTGGGTGGCAGAGGCTGCAGTGAGGATGCTGTGGGTGGTGGGGAGCTGAGCCATTGCTGTGAGACACCAGGGCCCCAAGGGTAGCAGGGCTCTACAGTGAGGGGTGTGAGGCCAGGGACACTCTGGGGCAGCTCCCGGGTTGCACACATGGAGTGGTGACAACAAGCTGAGCAGCACAACTTTGGCATCCTGCACTGCCCCCATGGCAGCTCTCATTCTGTGGGACACAGCTGACCTCTGCTCCTGTCCCCCTGCTTGCAGAGCCATCCAGAGGTGTTTTATTTGGGGGGGACTATGGTCAACACAGCTGCACTTGGAAATGTGGCACCTCTAGCAGACCACACGTCGGCCCTGTTGGCATCCCAGGAGAGCGCTGCTCTCCCAGGCAGCAGCCTGGCCCCAGCAGGGATGATGCCCTGTGCTGGGTCCCTCCATTGCTGAGATCATTTATGTGGCAGCAGCCAGGTGATGAATGTTTGGCTTTCAGAGACATGGCATCGTGTCTTAAGTACATCTTCCCTGGCTGAGCCGCACATCCCCGGGGCACCAAGGGAAGGTGGTGCTGCTCACGGCCCTCCAAAAAACCCACGCTGAGGATTTAGTAGCACTGTGACAAAGCCCAGCCTAGAGGAAAGGGCCCAGCCATAACAATAACATCTAACTGGCCTCGAGTATCCCTAAATTTATTATTTATCCACATGGCTGGCAGAGCCTGGGAGCTCAGCACAGGAAAACTTGGCCCTGGCAGCAGAGCAGGAGACAAACGCCAGCTGCCCTGGGAGAGCCCAGTGCATGGAGCCTGTCCCATCCCACAGCCTGGGATCTGCCAGGGACAGGAGTTGAGGAAAGAAAAAGCCCAGGGAAGTTTGAGGGTGTCAGGAAGGTGATTTTCAAACCTCAGAAATGAAACATGCAAGAGGAAAAATTTCTTCCAAGGTTAAGATCTTCTGAAGAAGCAGAATGACTTTCGCAAAAAGGAAATGCCAGCCTTGATAAATTTGATGCTATTCAGGCACACTTTAATCAGGGCCACACTTTTTTATTTACTGCTGTTGTGTTGTCAGCTCTCAGTAAACAGCCCCTGCAAAAACCAGCAGAGGAGAAAGTCTGGAGACAGAGGAGCTCAGTGGGAAACTGAAACACAGACTCAGGGGCTTTAGAGCAGCCAGCAGCAGAATCCAAAAGACCCTTTTCAAGGCAGCACTGGAAAATGAGCCCCAAACAATAAGCACATCCAGCTGGAGGAAATAAACACAAAGAGGGACCTTTACAAACCCACACTGGTGCTCCCCGTCCCAAAAGGCAGCGTTGCCAAGACGAGCACTTCCTAACTGCACCATGAGCCATCTCCCTGGGCAGTGCTGTTAAAAATAGCTCCAGTGAATTCTTTGCAAGCAGGAGCAGCAGCTCGGTGCCGAGCCGAGGGGAGGCATGTGGGCAATGTCTGCAGCCCCTGTCCCAGCCCTGCTGCTGGATCACAGCGCCTGCCAGGCTTCACACCCCAGCAGGACGGGAGGGTTAAATGCATCTGCTGCTTTATTTGCTCCTCTGGCATGGCTCTAATGCTCTAATCATTTTTGTACTAGTGCAGGACAGAGCACCACTCCTGTCCTTCCTGGCCATGTCCCAGAAACACTGCCTGAATCATTCCTCCAGCTGCTACTAAAATCCCCCAGGGACACACGAGCTGCAGCTGCGCACCGCGCTAACAGGTGAGGCCCAACCCCAGGCAGCACGCCCGTCTCTTTGGACAGTTTATGCGGTTTTGCACATCCACATTGGATTACACTGCAAATGAAATTGGAATTAGCAGGGAATACTGCAAATACCAGACAGGGCTGGGGTGCCTGAAGATGCAGCAATGACCTTGCAGCTAGAAATAGGGGAAGAGTTCAGCTCTCTGCCCTCACATTAGCTTATTGGGGGAATGACAGACCTGTCCAACACTGTCCTTCGTTCTCCACGGTCTCCCTTCTCCCATTCATTCAACAAACCCTGAGCAAGGATGAACTGAACCCCCCTCCAACCCAACCCATTCTGTGATTCTATGATTCTTCCCATTCTTGATATCAGGAGCTGTCTAGAAGACCATTAAGCAAAATAATTTATGAGTCAGTTCTAGGAAGAGAGTCTTCTGCTGAACTCCCCTCTCCTGGAAACTGGCTTTTCTACTCCCAGCCAAATCCCCGCTTCAGCATCCAGCAGGAATCATTTTGTCCTTCTGAAGAAACTTAAAATAATTGTTTGTCTTGGCAGAAATGTTTGCAGCACTCAGAAGGGATCAAGGGAAAGCTGAAGAAGTGTTTTTGTTAATGGCCACATGGTCCCTTCTGTGCTCACACCGTGAAGGGCAAGAGGACACAGACCTGACCAGCACACACCTGGGCTGGGGCTGGGATTGGATGACATTTAAAGGTCCCTTCCAGAATTCTATGATTCGACATCCTGACTTTCTGGCTTCTCCATTTGACACACTGTCCTGATGCTTGTGTCACCTCTATAGTTGGAGCATCCCTTTCTTCCTGCTTAGTCCCAATCCATCTCCTTTGTGTCTCTCCCTCTGCCTCCACATGCACGCAGATACCAGCAAAACTCTGCTGCCCTCATTTGTCTGTAACCAGCCCATGGGACTGAATATCCCTCTTCAGTCCACTTTCCCTGCTCTCAGTCAAACCCATCTGTCCCATCCCATGGGTGTGCTGCCCTGACAGACAGCTGTACCATTCACCTTCCTTTTGCTCTTTTTGCTCCATCACTCACATGCATGTACCTACTCCACTTCAACTCTGACATCCCTGGGCTGCATGAGCCTTTGCTGTTTTGTGATACGGACTCTGCACCTGCAAGGTGGGATCTAAATTGTGAAATAAGCATAAATCAACACAATTTGCCTCCTAAAGGAAACACCTCCATACTACTGAAGCAGAAATCCAAAAAGAGAAACCATCCTGACCTTGCAGAGCAATCCATGAGATGTCCCAGGCTTTTCCTTCTCAGTACGAGCACTTACACAGAAGTGGTAGCACTTTGGAAATGCCCAGGCTACCTGGCTGGATAAATCAGACCTTTTCTCCTTCCTTCCACAGAAAGGGCATGACCAGGCCATTCAGCCCAGAGAAAAGCATCCTTTTCTTTGCAGTGCTTTAGGAGCACAGGCCTGGCAGAACTCCCTGCCACCTAACGAGCTCAGCCTTTATGATTACTTGGTAAATTTTTAAAATACCGAAATGTTATCCTTAGCTCTAAATAGCTCTGAGCCACTTGCATCTTTCACTGAGGGATACTTCCCCTTGGAACAGTTAAAGCAATATTAATCTTTCGGCAGACAGATCTGCAGCTGTCTTCAGTAAGATGACAACCTACTCACGCCAGCCCCACGGACGGGAGATCTGCTCCATCAATCTCCACCAGCCCGAGCGCCCCGGGAGCCGAGCGGGCCCAGGTAGCCAGGGCTCACCAGGGCCTGGCTGTGCCAGCCTGCACGGGAGCCCACGGGCTGTGATGAGCCCGTGGGGCTGGCACAGCTCACAGCTGCCCTCTGTTCCCCCTGCAGCCCCGGGATGCAGTGGGCAGCTGCCCAGAGCTGGCTCCAAATCGAGCGGAGCATGCCTGATCCACCAGCACTGAAATGGGTCAGAAAGTTCTGTGTTTTCATGTTAAGATTGTTGGTTTTTCCAACCAAAAGTTTCAGCTTCTAAATCAAATGTTTGTCAGATTTCAGCAATCCAAACCAAAAGAGTGAGGAACTGCTGTATCTGTTTTGTGGGGGTTTTTCCCCATTCAAAAAAAAAAAAAAGCGGAATTTTTTTTTTTAGGAAATGAAGGCACATTTCTTAAAATATTGCATTTGCCCAAACTCCCAATTACTTATCAAAATTTAAAGTAGGAGCCTTTTTCTCCCAGCCCTGTAGATCTCTGGAGTTAATGTTCACTGGTCTGAGGTCCAGGAGAAAGAAGAGATGGAGCTGGGAGCTGGGAGCTGGGAGGGCACCCAGCCCACATCCCACACTTCAGTGCCTGCATCTCCCATGCACCTGTACCCAAGGCTGCTGAGAGCACCCAGGCAGATGGGACACCAGGTCCCTGCCAGCCCTCACTGAAGAGTCATCAGGTTTTGCAGGAGCAAAATGAAAAACTTGGACTGAGAAAGCCAAAGGGCTCTGGCTCAGCATCAGGATAAACTGGAAAAAAACGCCCCTTCTCCAGGAGGAGGGAGGGTTTCTGCATCACAGTCTTTCTATTTAAATTGGATGTTTTACTTAAATATTATTTCTTTTTAAAGATAAGGCTATATTCCACTGAAATGATGATAACCTCTGAGCAAAGCATGATTGAATTCAATGATTTCAAAGCCCAGCTCCCTGCCAGCTGATTCCAAGCATTTGGATGGGAGTCAGAGCCTTCTTGTTCCATGCAGCAGCAGATCAATTGAACGAGATGCTATCATTTTCCACAGTCATTTTTGCAGATTAAAGTCACAATTCATTTTTTCCCTTTCTGTGTTTGTTAGCTGTTGAGATAAGGGTTTCCCACAAGGTTGGAATGAACAGCCCATTAATTCCACTTTCCGTGCCTGGCTGGCTCTCTGAATCGTACCCATCCCTAGGGCTGACATCCTGCCATCCCACCTCTGCTGCTCTTGAGGGGATCCCTGCAAGACAGAGCCTCGCTTGCCTCAACCCTGATAACCCAGGGAGCCCTGGAGAAAGCTGTGTGCTGTCCTGCAGATGCCTTCTCCTTGGAGCTACTGAAAGTGTGTGTTCCCTCTTACCCTAATAAGGCATGAAAGTGCCTGAGGAAATTCATGTGAGGTGGGTGGAAAACAGATAAAGCCGTGCACCCTCCTCCCGAGTCAGAGCACATCCCGTGTAAGGAGCACGGTGGGCCAGAAATGTGTCAGTGCTGCAGCTGCAGCCAGCCTGGATGAGACTGTTCTGGGAGAGGGCTGGAAGCAAGGGGTGAAGGCATCACACCATCACTCACCCAGTGACACTGAACCCCTCCAGCCCACAGAGCCTCACACGTGGCGGGGTGTCTGATCCTGGCTCTGGACCCCAGCACTGCGGCTTGCTGTCCCCACGGCCACACTGAATCAGGAACAGAGAAGAGCTCACTCAAACCCTCCAGCCCTCTCCCTGCATGGCTCCAGTGGACGGGTGGAACGACGATTAGGCAGAGGACTGAAAACAGCAATATTTCTGCAGAGCTACAGACTTCTGTGCCACACAGAAAGTGGGAGAGTCCCAGCCCTGGGCTTCAGCTGGTGCAGAAATAGCTGGCAGCAACTGGGTTTCTATTAACCAAGGGTGATGAAACAGGATTATCCTCTTTATAAACACACCGAGCTCTGTGAGCAACATCTTCACTGGGACAGCAGGACTGAGGAGTGTCCCCTCAGTGATGTGTCCTGGCACTCAGCTGCTGCAGGAGCCGTGTGGCTGCCCTTGTTTCTCCCTGTCCATGTGCACACTGACTCTCTGAACTCTGCCCATGGAAGCACCGAGATGCAGATTCCCATTATGGGGGCTGTGGCGCAGCCAGAATTCCTGGAACAGCCAGAATACCCAGCCATCAAGGAGCTGTGCTCAGCTCAGGCCACTCCACTGCCTCCAGGTGTGGCTGTACCTTGCTAGGAGTGACCCTTCCACTGCACCCCATGGGGAGGTGAGGGGTAGTCCCTGGCCCCCCTTCACCTGCATGCACTTGTCTTCTAAGCCCCCTGAGAGGTCAGGCTGTGACATCTGTGATCTCTGGTGCCTGATCAGACAGCTGCAGAAATGCTGCTCCAAATTCCTCTGTCCCTCCCTGGCAAATAACAGCCAGTAACCCATCTAGGGCTGGGAAAAGCTCTGCCCATCTCCTGCCTGCTCTGCCCCTAATTACACAACCATCCATCACACACGGAGCTGTGGAGTCCTGCAGCAGAGAGAGTGTGTGGCTGGGAGAGCACAGGAGGATCAGTTCCTCCCTCCTGTCCTGGCAGGGGCTGTCCTGAGCCACGGCTGCTGCCGTCCACTCTCACAGGGTGCCCATGAGCATCCTGCCCTCCTCTGCCTTTAGACCTAAAGGTCTAGGAATGTGCTGAATTCCTGAAGTGTCTAATGCCTGTGCCTCTGGCTAAAAGCACATTTTTAAAAAATCCTAAAGCTTTTCAGAGCAAACCCCAAGTCTGATTCAACAGACCTAAAATCCCAGCTCTGAAATCTGGCCTCAGAGAAGCTGAGCTGTGCTGTCAGCCCCAGGAGAGCCAAGGCCACCGTGGCCACCAGCCCAGCACTGCACTGGACACACACCACCCCTCACCAAAGAGGTGCCTCGGGAAGATATCCCTGTGGTTGCCCACTTTCCCCCCAAGAGCAGTGGGGACGAGGGCAGAGCTGTGCCAAATAAAGCACCTTGCGAGTGGGAGCGCTCAGCTGAGCCCCAGCGGCGTGGGCTGCCCCATCCCGGCTCTCAGCTGTCACACTCAGGCCGTGCTGATAAAGCCCTGCTCTGCCTGCCCTTATTTAGTCAGGAGCCTCTGCTGACTCCAGCGATTTTGGGACGTCACTTACACCACACAGCTGCGTTCCCCAAGGAGACGCTCGCTGCTGCCCGGCCACGCAGCCTGGAAATGCTGAGCACACGGAGACAGCGGCGACGCTGCCGGGAATGCAGCCAGGGAGAAGAGGCTTGGAAAGTGATACAAGAGCTGTCAAGCACTCTTGTTATTTGAAGGGAGAGCTAAGATGTGCCCCAAAGTCATGGGTACGGATAGAAAACCAACTCAGGCTTCAAAACCAGGCAACAGCTTACACTTTGAGCAATGCCCATGTGTTGGTGGCGGAAGCCACATCAATGTGATTCCTGGCACAGCCCAGGCTCACCCTAGTGAGCAAACCCCACTGAACCAGGTATTGATGCCCCACACTTCAGAACATAGTCTAGAAATTCCTACAGATATTACACTCAAACAACAATAGATCCAAAATATATTCACTTGCAGTTGTACTCTCCAGGCACAAACCACACAGGGGCTGCAGGGCCAACACACGAGGACAAACGGGTGAAGCACAGCAGCCATTACAGCCTCTGTATCTTGCTTTCCTATTGATCCTGTGACATCCAGCAGATGTATCTGAGGTGTTACTGCCAGGACGTGCACCCTTCAAAGGATCTCAGAGCTTGGCCAGACCCATGCCTTGCAGGACACATGGCCAAGTCCCTCCATTGATTTTGGTCCAAGTCACTGGGAAGCACAACCGCATGCAGAAGCAGACCATGTCAGACACTGCTGCAGTGGGACAGACGTGGGATTTGCAGCATTTACACTCATTTTGTCCTTAAGAAGCACATGAGAGAAGGAAAACCCCTGTAAAAGCCACCCAGCTACTGAGCACACAGATTTCAAAAAAATCAAAAGTTCCCCCTGCAGACAGTCCTGCTCTTCCTCTTGCTTTATTTTATTTTATTTTCATCTGTTCTGAAGAGATGAAGGCCAACCATCTTCATGCTTCTTCTCCCTGTATTCCATGGGACCATCCTCCCCCTTTGACAGGCAAATACACGCTGCTCCCCAAGCACAAGGAGCATCAAGTACCCGGGGTACAAAGCACCCTATTGTGTACCAGCCCATGTGCCCAGAAAGCTGCAGGGCAGCTGCTTCACACCTCAGGATGGCTTTGAACCAGCTCACTCATGGCCTGGTGGTGGCTGTTCCCCCCTCAAAGTCCTCCTGCCAGTTTGTCTACTTCAGCTCAGGGGAGGTTAAGCCCCAGCTGTGACCCCAGGCTCTCCCTGTGCTTCCCATCCACCCCAACTTTTTTTCAAAGGAGTCCCCAGTCAGGATGCAGGGTGGGAAAGGGGAGGTTGGAGGGATGCAGCAGGGACCTGGCACTGCAGGAACAGCCGTGTCCCAGCTCTGACAGGGGGGACTAATGAACACCACAGGGTGTGGGTTAAGTGTGTTAACCCCACATCCATCCGTGGCTCCCCCTGGGCACGAGTAAAGCTGTGTCTGCCAGCTGCCACAGAGGCTGCATTCCAAAATGACTTCTCTCCTGAGTGACAGCAGCCTGGTGAGGATTCACACTCCAGCATCCATCAGCTCCATCCCTCTGGTCCCCAGCACTGCTGAGAGACATGGCATGGGTTTTTTCCCAATATCTGAGCAGCACTAATGGGTTTTGCATGGGGTGAAGTTGGCTGACCTGGATGGGCTGCTCAGGACAGCATGGCCCTATGTCAAATGATATCCACTGAAACAATGAAAAACAGAGTTGTTCCCTCAGCTGACAGTGAGATGATGTCCTCGGCTTCTTGCACAACTGGGAAAGCAGCTGGATTGCCAACCCAGGAGGATTCAGGAGGGAGCTGAGGAGGCCAGGGCAGCACTGCTGGGGCAGGAGACGCAGTAGGACAGGCAGTAGCTGGCTCTGTCCACAGCCCTGGCTGGAACACCCAAAGTGAAACAGCAGGTGAGACAGGAGCTGTGAAGCAGCCTGGTGCCTCAGACACCCTCAGAGCAGAGCATGGGGAGGTTTGGTAACCACACTGACCATTGTCCCTGGCTGTCGCTGCTCTCAGCCCAAAGCCCACAGGCAGGACATCCCTCAGTGCTGCTGACAGCCCACGTGCCTGGGATTCCTGCAGCACAACTGGCCGAGGCAGCTTCCAGTGCTTGGGCTTGTTTTCCTCGGAATTTCTATCCCTAAAGTGCCTTTTATGGTGCAAAAGGGAGAAATCTGGCCTTCTCCTGGCATTTCACCCCCAGACAGCAGGAGGCTGGATGTTATGGCAGTTTAGTTTTGCAAGGGGCTCCCCCGAGTGCCACAAGCAAATGAACTCAAACATCAGCACAGGTGGCAGAGGTAGCTGGGAATTTGCACAGCCCACCTGCTGTGTCCTAGTAATTAGTGCCTAGTAATAATCTTACATACAGAAGTGCCACATCTTCCCACAGGAAAGGATGGGTGTAGCCTCAAAGGCATTTTTTTGGGTAAGGGACACACTGCCATCTGAGGAGAAACGTAAATGCTCCACCTAGAAAGATGTACCTCACAGTTATGAGCTCAGGCAATGCTAATGATAGTGCAGCCCTTCTATAAACTGTAATAACCCATTTTCACAATCTGTCTGCAATTACTCTGCCCTGGGTGTGGAAACTGAGGCAAGGTTCAAGGCCAAAGCAAAAGCTGGTGGCAGAGCTGGGGTTTCAACTAAGGACCTTCTCCAGGAAAAAATTATTTAGATTTACTCTCTACCCCAAATCTGAGGTGGAAGGAGGAAGGAGGAGAGCACTACTCAGATTTACAAAAGACATCAGGTAGAGAAAGCAGCTCTGCCCTGAGCAACATACACCAGGAATAAACACTGATGGAAACACTGAGTTATAGTTTACAGGATGGGCAGCCTGAATTCCCCTCTCCCAGCGGGTCCAGCTCAGCTGGAAGCAGTGCTGCAGGAACAGGACTGGAGTTCCACACTGCCAGTGAGCACAACAATCCCTTCCCTGCCCAGCAGCCACACCACTGCAGGGTCTGCTGCCTGAGGACTCCCTGGAGGAAACCAGCTTCCAGGTCTTACTTCCTCCACCTCCAAGGTTTCCTTAATAGGAAATTCTTCCCCGGCTGCACTGGGGAGGGATGCTGTCCTCGGCCAGGGCAGCGGGCACATTCCAGCCCCTGACTGAAAACACTGCAGAGCCGCTTTTGATCCAAAGTGTAAATAGTGTATAATAAAAAGAGGTTTGTGTAAACCAGCCAAGCTCTTGGGGAGCAGCGTTTGCAGCTCCAGCCTCTTTATTCACGCCGTGGCCACACGCTTTTCCTGGGCACGGCAGAGCTGGTGTCGGGCTGAGCCTGCCCTGCCAGGAGGATCCAGGGCCCCACGCCACCCCAGCCTGTTATTTTTATCCTCCCTGCACGGAGCTTCACTTGCAATCCTCCTGGGTTTTCTCCACCAGTCCCTGAGGCAACTGGGTTTTGTTAAAAAAAAAAATCAATTGTTCTCCCCACAAAAGTTTGGAGGAGAAATGGCTGCCAGGAGAGCAAAGCGGGCATTTCTCCAAGGAGTGGAATGGGGTTTGGGAATTGATGTCCTCCTTGTTTATTTTCCCCCGTCTGCTTGATTATGAAGTAACTGATAACTAAACAGGAATTAAAAGGAGTGAGACAGCACAGCCACGGAGTCACAGCCACTGCCCAGCAGCTGAGCAAAGCTGGTGCAGGATGACGTTTTCTTGGAGAGGCCAGGTAAAACCTCAAGGACTGTTACAACCACAACTTCCCAAGGAAGTGGAGAGGAGCGAAGGCTCCAACCCTGTCTCCCAGATCTCTGTTCTCCGCCAGGTCAGCTCTGAGACTGGCAGGAATGCTGCACGAGTGTGCTGCCAACACAGTTTGGACACAGGCAGGGACGTGAGCTGGAGGAGGAGAATTTCCCCTGCCCTTTCCAGGCAGACCCTGAAGCCACTCTTATTTCCTCTGTCCTCCATCCCAGGAGGGACAGTAGAGCAATTACACTGAGCTGCTAAAATTGACAACCCTAATGCATCCCACAAACTCCCCCCAGAGCCACACTGGGAGCTCCAGGGCCAAGCTGTGTTCTGCTGCAGCCCCAGTTTGTCTGGGGCACATCTTGCTGCTCATGATCCTTTTGGATTTATCACCATCAAACCCCATCAATGCCCAGCGGCTCTGACAGCCTGGCACAGCACCAGGATGCTCCCCACCCTGCTGAGTGCCAGGGCTGGTGACAGTTCCTGCTGTCCAGCACCTCCCCTCTGAACCAGGGCTGCAGGGGGACAGGAGAGGGGATGAGAAAAAGGACAGCTCCTGCACACACGGGATGGGGAGTGGTTCCGTCACCACGGGAACCTGCCTGCTGGAGCTCCAAGCACCCACCTGGATGCCGCAATCTCTGACTTCTGCCGGGCGATGGCCGCGGCCCTCTGAGCCCCCTCCACGCTCCTGTCCACCTTCTGCCGGATCTTGGCGCTCTTGAGGGGTATCACACGCTTCTTCATGCCCTTGACCAGGACATTGTGGCGGTACTTGCCCTCCTCCTTCTTGCCGTCGGGCAGCGTGGTGCAGCCGTAGCCGTGCCGCAGGTTGTCCAGCCACTCGCCCTCGTACTTGAGCCCGCTGGAGCGCTCGCTGACGCCGAAGCCGGCGCGTTTGTCGTTCTTCCACTCGCCCATGTAGGTCTCCGTGGTGGTGGCGTCGATGTCGGACTCGAAGGGGGTGTACTCCTCGCCCTCGGCGCCCTCGCCCAGGCTGACAGTGGAGGTGGCGTCGCTGGCAGCCGAGCTGATCCCGCTCTCGCTCTTGAGGAAGCTGACGCGGCTCTTCTGGCTGGCCAGGGATGACTTGGACTCGGACTTCTTCAGCTTGCCCAGCAAGGAGCCCCTGCGGAAGAGCCCCCCTTTCTTGGGCTTGCCGGCCTCGGCGTCCGCGTAGAGGCTGAGGGCGAAGCCGCCGCGGGTGATGGTGGGCGAGAGGGGCAGGCTCTCGGGGCTGGCGGCGGGCGAGTCCTGCTGCGGCAGGGTGCCGTTGCTGTGCTCGCTGCGCAGGGAGGACAGCGATGTGCGCAGCGGCGAGCGCACCACCGAGGCCATGCCGTAGGGCACGCTCTGCCGCACGCCGTAGCCGTGCCG
Source organism: Picathartes gymnocephalus (assembly GCA_013390045.1). NCBI lineage: Eukaryota > Metazoa > Chordata > Aves > Passeriformes > Picathartidae > Picathartes > Picathartes gymnocephalus. The sequence goes on along the minus strand of WEKY01037951.1, from coordinate 661,250 downwards.
CATGCCGCTGGTGAACTGGCCCTGGTACGTGCCTGCGGGAGACAAGAGGGGCGGCGTGAGAAAGCAGCCTGCTCCACGCAGAGCCAAGGGAGGTGAGCTGTGGGGCTGCGCTGAGCCCAACTCCACCCGCATGCAAAAGCATCAGTGCCTAGGGAGCAGGGGACACCAGCCCAAGAGGCTCTGCTGGCAGATGACAGCTCGCTGGAAAGGGACTGAGGCACCAGGGGACACCAAAGCTACTTGCTTTATGGGATCTGGATTTGCATCCAGAGCAGAGAGCCGGAGGCAGCCCCGAGGGGTGGCATTTGGGCTGTGCAGAGGGTGGCAGCAGCCCCAGCGGGCATGTGAGCTGCAGGGGCACATCTCTCCTTGGCTTGGTGACAGTCCCTTTCATCCTGTTCTGCAGTCTGTCACTTGCAGGATGCCAGGACCAGCTCTAGACCCCCGAGTCAGGATCCCACATGTCCAGTGACTGCCCTGGTACCTGAAGCCACCTCTCTTTGGTGCTGACACATGGCTTCTCTGAGTTCCCAAGATCAATGCTTGTGCCACACTGCACAAAGCAAGAGATGAGCGGAAAAGGGAGGAGAGAAGCAGCTCTTTGTGGGGTTCCTTCAGCTCTGCCCCAGAAAGCACCACCCCAACGACAGTCCTGCAGACCCAGCTCAGGAGGGCAAACGGTGTCATATGATGGGAGACACAGAAAGGATCCTGTTCACCACAGCCAGGGCTGCACCTTGGGTACAGCACCGTGCTAAGAACCAGCAGGACTTTGGCAGTGACACCTTGAAGGACTGGGACACTGCTCCTCTGCAGAACCCCTGATCCGAAAAGTGAGCACATTTCCAGGATCCAGCAGAGTGGAGACCCCCACTCCGACTTTTCTCACCAGGATGTCAAGAGACTTAAATTAACTGCATCAGAGGCCCCACAAGAAGAGCTCCTGGGGAGGGCAGGGGGCTGGGGGGGCAGCAGGCAGCCTTCACCCACAGCACCCACCACGGCAGCACAGCAAATGTCAGATCATCCCTGAACCCTGTGGATTGGGATGGGATGGGATGAGCCTGGGATGAGCCATTTCCCCAGCCTGGCTCTTGTCAGTCTATAGATGCAGTTGCCTCAGAAACCAGCAAACCACCCAAAACAAAGGCAGCATTCCACTCTGCTCCTGGAATTACAGGACCTGGAATGGGCCATCCCAGAGCAGCCCCCTGTGGAACAGAGGCTGCCAGCAGCTCCCTCAGCCTGGGGCACAGGCACAGGGTGATGGGGAAGCACAAATGCCTTTGGAAAGGCCACTCTATTCCTTTACTCTCCCAGGTGCTGCTTCATATAAGTGAAGGGCCAGCCATGCTAGGGGTATTTTCACAGACATCTGTCCCAAGCCTAGTTTACAAAAAGCAGTGACCTACCAGAAGACACATGATTTTGGGAGAGCAGGCACTCCCAAAGTCCTGGGGAGGCTCAGTCAGGGCTGGGCTGAGATGGAAGGGGGTGACCCATCTTCAAGGCATTAATAGCCCCCCTCAGACACTGAGTCCAGGGATGACCCGCTCCCCAAGGAGCAAATCCAGTTCCTTCTTTGGCGATTTTGAGAGTGCATATTTTACAGTCTCCCAGGCCACTTCTGCAGCATAATCTCTCCTCCCAAGCTTCAGGTTTCGTTGAAATCCTCTTTGGGCCCGCCTGTGGAGTGTTAACTTACAGTGCTGAGGGCCAGGAAAGACAAGAAGTGCCCGAGTGAGCAGCAGCTGCTGCCCTGGGTGAGCTGCCCCCAGCCAGTCCCTGCCCATCCTGCGACACAGGGGATTTTGGGGTCCCTGTAAACAGTTGGTCTCCCCTACAAAACAAGTAGGGGTCAGGTAGTACAGATGCAGCCAGCCATGGGGAACCATCTGCCAGAGCAAGGGGTCATTGCCCATTTTCTTGGAAGAGCTTGAAGCTCTGCTTCAAGAAAAATAAGAAAAAATAAGCATGGATTTGGGCACGAGCCAGCAGTGAAGGACCATCACTGGAGATCCCAGGCATCTGGGCATGTTCCTCACCGTGCTCCCAGTAAAACGTGCTCCATCTCCATAAAATGGTGATGAGTCTTCCTAGTGCAAAGTGAAGTTATAGAGACCCCCAGAGTGCCCCCATGTCCCTCCCTGGTGAGGTCAGTGCTCCATCCCACCCGCCCAGGCAGCGAGCAGGGCTGACACATGATCAGGGTGACATTGGAGACCTTCTCCTAGGATGGGAACAACTTCACACGTATCAGGCTGCAGCTGGTAATGCCGCCATGTTAATTCCCTGGAAAAGGAACTCTGGAAAAGTCTTGCAGGTTAAGGGGGTTCAGGCACTCCTCAGGGGTCAGGTCAGAGCAGCTGCTGCACTCCAGCAAATCCCCAGCCCCCTCTGTCCCCCTGACCAGCACCAGAGCCAGCTGGGTGGGAAAAGCCACGTGGCACAGTGGGTCTGCAGGGAGCAGGGATGGGGGTGCCACCCTGAACACGGGGTTCAACACCAGCTCTGCAGGCTGGTTTCTGCTCACTGATTTCAGCCTGTACAGCACAAGCAACATTGTCCCTGTGACCAGAGCAGCCAGCCCTGCCGGGATGAATGGAAGGCACTGACACAGTGCTGCCCACGGCTGCCCTGCCAAGGCAGGGGTGGCAAGGCACTGCCATGTCCCTGTCATGCTGCCATTCCCTGCCCGGCTGAGGCTCTGTGCCAGGGCAGGGCCATAAATCAGCCCTGGAGTGGAGCCAAAGGCTGCAGGAGCGGCTGGAGGCGCCGGTGGCCGTGTGTCAGGGCAGGCAAGGTTTGAGCAGAGCCAAGCCCTGCCCCACCAACACGGCCCAGTGCAGCCAGTTCAAGAGAAAATGGGGCTGTGCAAATCTCCCTGCAGCAGGGCTGCACGTCCCCGAGCCACCACCACACCCCAGTACCAAAACAGCCTGGGCAAGGGGGGGCAGGCAGCACACAGAGCTGCCAGCCAGGCTGCCATGAGCTCTCACACATCTGAGGTTCTGCAAAAAATAATTAAAAAGCAATGGATGTGGAACAAATAAATCTCTAATTAAGATGAAAATGGGACAGAGCCCACTTCCCTGCCTCCCCAGCCCTGGTGATTCATCAGGGCAGTGGGACAGGTGTGATTAGTGGGGGACAGGACCCCAATAATCCTTTATTGGCTGCATTTTTACTTGTCCTAATGACAAAAACCACTGGCTCCTTTGCAACCCCCTGGAATACAATTCATCACCTCTGCACAGCCCCAACCAAAAGCAGGTGATGATGCCTGGGTAACTTCATAGGACAGGAAGGATTAAATTATAGGATTGTTGGAAATGACATCCCTTTGGCAGCCTTCACCTCCAAGCACTCCAAAGGGGTGGGAGCCCCCTCTGCTCCAGCCCAGCAGCAGGATGGGATGGTGCACAGCTGCATCCAGTGCAAAAGCTTCAGCTCCCGGTGCCCTCCAGCCCAGCAGCAAGATCCCATCACCAGCAGTGACACACTTCCCCTTCCCAGCCTGTCTCAAGGCTCCCATATAATTAGTGATGAATCTAAGTAATACAAACAACCACGTAAATAATGCAAACAGCTCAAATCACATCCCTGCCCTACAGTCCCCTGCTGTCACCCAGATACTGCGATGACAGGCGGGTTAGAATGCAGTGAGAGTGGCCAGGGACATTTAAACAATGCACAGCACCATGTGCAGGACAGGCCAGCAAAAACTGAGTGCTGCTTTTTGGTGCCAACAGGACTGTCTGACAGGTTCTTCTGGGAGAGAAAGGCAAAGAAAACCACATAGAGAGGTAAAAAAATTCACTATATTAATTCATGGGTCACACTCGGCCAGGCAGGAACTTTGCTACAGAGGCAGCAGACCAAAGCCAGCACCATCGTGGCTCTCCCAGGCCCCTTTCCTCCTGTCCCAGCCACAATCCCATAGATGCTGCTCCTTCTGTCCCAGTCCAGGCCCCTTTCCACTCTGCTGGCCCCACCACAGGGAGGAGTTGTGCTGCTCCACATCACCCATTTCATCTCCCCAGTAAAACACTTCTGCATTTCTTTTCCCCTCTTCTGTGGTCTTGTGACCACTGACTGGTCTAATTGTTTCCCCGTGGTTAATTGACACTGCTGTTTTCCTTAGCACCCTAGAGAACAAACTGCAGTATCAAAAAGAAGTTGGTTTTATGCTGCATTGTTTGCAAGTGAGGTTTTCCCCCCCCAGACAGATACATATCAGCAATTATTTGTACAGCAAAGATGGGCTTTGGGTTGGATCATGGGTATGCAGCACAATTCACCGTTAGCAGTGAGATTTTTTTCTGCAGTAAGACTTGACTCAGGGTTTTGACTCACAGTCAAATGCACAAAAGTATCCAAAAAATGAGGCCTTCCTTACAGCATGGACAAAACTCACTGGGCAAAGCCAAATAACTACATGTTTACTCATAGCTTATGTTGCAGAACAATGAGCTCCTTCATGCTGTGCCTTCCACAACCCCTCTCACTGTCTGCTTCAGCCAGAGCATTCTGCCCCTGTACAGGGCTCTGAGCTCTTCCCTGGTGGCAGCAGCACACACAAGTATATCCAGCTTGGATACCCAAAGAAAGAGATCAGAATATCACTGTATCTGCCCAGCCACACCAGGAGTTCTGAACCCCTTGGCTGATTTCAATCCATGTCACAGAAGGCTCCTTAAAGCCATCACTCTCCCACAGCTTTCACACAAATAGGCTTTTGGTAGTGGGGAGAAAAAGCAAATAACCCACACAGTCTGGGCTAAACTGTACCATGACCCTGGTTCTTATTAAAAACCAAAAATCTACATCAGATTTCAAAAAGCTTCATTCCAGATTTGGGCTTTTTTAGCCACCAAGCTTGGCCAGACACAAGATTCAAACACAGACAACCCTATATTTTAAGCATATTTTGAAATGTAAATTTTTATGTATTTCTATAAATATGTATAGATATTGCTATAGATATGTATATATAAAAAGCTCAAGTCTATTTTAAAATATCAGAATCCCATTTCCCTGAAATCTGCAAGCAGTCCAACCATGACCTAAAGTTTCTGACGACCTGGCAAGGGCTGCACATTCCCAGAGCCCTTTTCCTCGTGTGGCTGGCTTCCAAGGGGCTTGGGAATCGTGTCCCCTACTCGAGGGACAGCAGATATCCAAAGCCTTTCCAGATGTTTATCTTGGCAACCTCAAATTCAAACATTACCAGGTCCCATTAGCAGACTGGCCACATCTGGATCTTGCAGGCGGTTACTGTGTGCAGGTGAGGAGACAAACTAGGAAAAGGCCCTGCAGGTCACTGAGAGCACTCCACCTCTGTCCCACAGATGTGATGCTGGATGGTGACCCCTGGCTTTGGCTGCAGTTTTCTCCATGTTCCTGTGCCATCAGAGAAGCTCATGTGTTGAATGAACAGCTCAGATCAGCCAGGGTATGATGAGCCAGCACATGGAGCAGCCACTGGGCACCCCAGCACAGCCCTCGTGAGCCTCGTGGGGCTGAGCTCAGTGTTTTGGCAGGACACATCTTCACGGGTCAGGGCTGAACTGCCAGCCTCGAGTGGCACCAGGGATCAGGCAGCTGGCACGTTCTTGGGTGAGGGACAACACCCTGGGGAGTGCTGTGCTGACAGAAGCAGGATATTGTATATCCTTACAAGAGAAAGAATTGGCTCATCTTTCCCACTCTTCTGTCCCGGCTTTCAGTCCAATATCTAATCAAATCCCTATGTCAAGTCTTACCCTTCAAAATTCTCCCCCAGAGCAATAACTGGAATTCCAGTAGCCCTTCACCCTGAGAAGGATTTGCATTTTTAGGAAGCAGCAAGGAAGCAACTGTGAAAATTCAGAGGAGACCGTGACATCTCCAGAATGAAATTCCCAAAGGCAGCAGTTGCTGACAGTTACCCGAGTGCTGCTCTTTACTCATCAGAGCACACCTTCCATGTCACCTACACACCTTATGGCCTCATGTGAAAGTTCTGTGCACTGAACTATCCATGCAACCTGCACCCATTAAACCATTCCATGGCCACAGGACCGAAGGAGGAGAAAATTTAAGGAGCTGGAGGGATGTGTCAGTTTGTGTCTGGACCTACAACCTCCAAGGGCACAAGGAAAATGGGTCAACTTCAAGACTGTATTCTCAGGCTTAAAGTTAGCCACAAACCCACACAACTCGCTGAGAAATATTTATGAAAAACATAGCCCTGAAAGCCAGTCTTGAATTAGTCCATTTTTCTAATGCCTATAAATGTGACGCTTTTCATTTGGAAGATTTATATTATTATAGTTATTTTGCTTGATAAACTAACTCCAGTGCCTGTCCTAGATAAATATAGATGCAATTTTGATCCATGTTTTGAAGGGTATTTCTTTCAAATCACCCTCTCTATTTAGCTATCCTAAATGTGGCAGCCCGGAACATTACCGTGCTGAAGAGCTACAAAATTACTTGCACAGAAATTCTTGCAATGTTTCTAACCCCAGAATTGCCACTAATGCAAGAACACAATTAGACCGAGCATTTACAGAGCACAACAAATATCTGACTTCATGGTGCAGTTGTGTAGTAGCGGGGATCAAAACCTTCCAAATAACCAAAGGGGTTTATTTTGGGGAAAGGCGTGTTGGCTACATATTCTCAACAGCTAAGATAGACTCAATCAAAACTCTTTGGCAAAGCAGATGTGCAGGCAGCCCATCAGAGGCATGCAGGCAGTGTTTAGTGCATAGGGAAAGCAGGCTGGGATGCTGTGGGTGGCTTATATCCGACATGAGAACATTCACAGCTCGCTGTGGTTGGGCACCAGCTGGGACTTTCTGGGTTGGTTCAGCCAGAAGCTGCAATAACCAGTCCCCATGGAGCCAGGAGTCAAAGACTACACAAAATCAAGTTGGTTGGTGTTAACTACAGATACAGACTCTGATGGGCAGCTTGGGGCAACACTCCTGCTGCTCCTCCCTCATGTCCACAGATGGTGAGCCGTGCATGCTGTGCCCAGCTGGGAAAATCAGGGCACGCACACACTGATGAGATGGTTGCATCCCAAGGTCTTCTTGACTGAAGCACCCCAATGGCTCACTGCAGAACACCGTGCCTGTCTAGATCTCACTGGTGGGGACAGGACCAGGTCACCCCTTCAGCAGGGACAACACGCAACCTCTGTTGTCACAGGCACACAGGGTGTGATGCCGTTCATCCCGCTCCCGTTCCCTCTGGAGCCACCCTTACCTCCGTCAGCGTAGGTCTCGGTGCCGTAGCCATCCTGCAGGCCATTGTTCCATGTACCCTCGTACTTGGCTCCGCTGCTCATGCTCTGCCTCGCGCCGTACCGTCCCTTAAAGCCATGGGTCCACTCGCCTCTGTAAACCCACCGTCCTTTGGTCTCGATTCCCAGGCCGTGCCTCTTGCCTTGGGACCAGTAGCCCTCGTAGGTGTTGCCACTGGGCCACGTGTATATGCCCACCACCTCGAAGCCGTAGTTCCAGGAGCCCGAGTACTCGCCCTGGCCCTTGGGGCCGGTGCAGATGCCGTGCCCGTGGGCTTTGCCCCCCTCCCAGCCCCCGCAATAGGCGCCTCCATCATCGAAATCAAACCTGCCGCCGCTCATGGTGCCCTCCGGTGCCCCTCAGCCGGGCAGCGTTCCCAGGGGCAGCGCTCCGGGGCTCCCGCATCCCCGGAGGGAACGGGCTGGGCGCCGGGAGCGGCCGCTCCTGCCTCGCCTGGCCCGGCCGAGGGCCTGGGGCACGGGTGGAGAGAGAAATTGGACGAGAGGGAGGGGAGAAGGGCGGGCCGAGCCCCAGCCCCCCCGTAGGGGCAGCCGCTCCGCGCCGGTACCTGCCCCGCGGGCACGGGCATGGGCCGCCCGGGGAGCCGCCCCCGCGGCAGAGGGACGGATGGGGGTCCCGATCCCCGCGGCAGAGGGAGTGATGGGGGTCCCGATCCCCGCGGCAGAGGGAGTGATGGGGTCCCGGAGCCGGCCGCTCTCCCCCGCCCGGCCGCCGCCGCCCGCCCCGTCCCGCTCTCCTCCCCCGCCGGGAGAAAGGTCAGCGCTGCCCTAACAAGGCCATCGGATCCCAGGAGCTGCTCCCAAAAATAACCCCCCGGAGCCCGGCCCCCGCCTCGGGGCCCTTTTATGAAGGAGGGGAGAGACACATCCNAGAGGCTGGGAAAGTAAATGTCTGCTTAAAATAGAGCCTGGGAAGGGGCCGCCGCGCTCCCCCCGGGCCTGCAGCCGCTGTCCCGCTCTGCCGGAGCCCCGCGGGATGCGGGGACAGAGCGCCCGTGGCCAGGCCACTCACACCGTGTGTAACTAGGCAGAGGTAGAACGAGGAGTTAGAGCACAGCCGCCACCCGAGTGCAGTGTACAGCTCGCTCAGCCCCGCTGCTACTTCCGAGGTGACTTTCCAGAGCTGCTTTAGGGTAACGAAAGAAGTTCAGTAGTAGTCATTTACCCCTCTCTCCCGAACAACAACAAACTTCCCCAATTTCCTTCTGTTTAACAGCCGGCAGCATAATTCAGTCTATGTGTGGAAAAGACCAGAGAGAGCTGCAGACACACGGAGTAGTGACAGGACACCCTGGGTGTAATAATGTCATCAAATACAGATGGCAGAGGACAAGGACTGAAAGACCAGGTAACACTCAGCACACTCATCCCGTTCCTAAAGACACTGTCCCAGAAAGACCACGGAGGAATGACCTTCCCTTACTGACCACAATGCTGAGGAGCTGCAGGAGCTGTGCGGTGTTATCAGCCCTTCCAGAGGAGCTCCCAAAATCCCACCGAACTCTGGGCCAAAGCTGCCACAGACAGTGGTGGGTTCAGACTCACACAACACACATTTTCAACTCAGACAACCTCCTCATTGGCATTTCTAGGAAGAAAGGGTACAGAGGAACCAAACAATACGTAACTGCATGAGCAGCTTTGTGTGTGGACAGCAAAAAACACAGAACACCTGCAGGCACAGGTGAGAAGGACCAAGTTATAAAGTTAATTACAAAGGGCTTCGCTTTTATTCAGCCACAGGAAGAAATGAGCTCTTTGGTAACGGACTCCAACATGACTCAGAAGAGCCACTTGGCAGAACCAGCCCTCTAAGGCTTTCTTTAAAAAAAAGTCAGATTTTGAAATTGGCTCAAGTTAAATTTTTTTGTTGTTTTAAACTAAGTTTTTAGACTACTTAGGCAAGTTTTCAAGGTTCTTGCTGCATGATTAAGGGCCACAAATTTGCATTTTCTCAAAGCAAAACCAGAAGGTTTTGCTCTGTGGTTTCTGGGAAGACCAAAACATCTTAAAAGCCTTGTGGTAATAGAAGACAAAGCATTAAGGCAGTGGTTGCAGCAACTCACGGTCTTCTATTCCATGGTGTTCCAGCACTTACAAGCCCAAAGATGTCGTAACTGTCTCAAGAGGATGCCAAGTTCAGGACTATGTAATTATTTACTTAGCAACTTCTCCTAATTACACAGCACAGTTGTGAACTGATTCCACACTTTGTTTAAACATTAATAACTTATGCAGATTTTGGCATTTAAAGAGCTTTTGTTGACCACCACCAAGCCCAAACTTCAGAAAGCACTGACAGTCTGTGTGCACCAAGGCACCAAACAGAGCTGCTCTGATTTCTTCGTTTTGGCAGAAAATTTCCCATTCTTCCCTGAAGACTCAACCATCTGCAGCAGCCAGCCCCGGCCTGGGGCTGACCTCTAGTGGCACTGCTCGTGTCCCTTCCCAGGCAGCACCAGCTCACATCTCTCTACTCTCTTTTTACATGTCCTGGATTTCAATCCACTTTAACACAGTACTGAGCAGTGGACAGTGCAATCCTAAACCCTGCAATGCACGTCTGTGGTCACTAATGAATGAAATGGTAAAGGCAGTGCAGTCTTGAAAGGCACTTTCAGCCCCACAACGGTGCTGTGGTTGGAATTTGCATTTGAGAACAGTTAAGAATAACTATTTGAGAAAAAGTCATTTTGCACTTTGCAGCCCAGTTTTGTAGACAACAGTTACCAAAAAACTGTCTTGAATTCAGAACACAGGTGGCAGAAATGCAGCTATTGAAGGGCAGGGAAAGAGATGTGGGACCCAGGTACATTCTGTATGGAGTAGGTGATACTTCGGAACTGGCAAAACAGGTAAGCTTACATGGTCACTTGTTCTATGACACCAGGTGCTGCCACAGAAATTACCAAAAAAAACCCCCAAGAGTAACACTAACTGATTTGGCAGGAAAATGTTTGTCTCCATTTCTTCTCCACACCTTACACGTCAGAAAAGTTGAGGTACTGCAAATAGTAAAGAGAAACCAAACACAATTTTTCTCTCCCTCAACAAATTATATTATTTGGTGGGATGCTCCTTTGCTAGACACCCATAAAACAGACACTGTGCTGATGCACACTATGTATGGAGAGCTGCTTGCTTCTGAAGCAGTAAATTCCAGAAGAATGCAAAGCTGGACAGGGCAGCTAAAGTGATGATGGTTTAGAAAAAAGACTGGAGTGGAGACACAGTGCTCACAATTTCCCTACAACTGACAACTGTTCACTCCAGTCTATGGGTCCTAATACTTGGAAAATATTAGGAAGGGTAATACCTGGTCCCATAGAGCAGGGGGAAAAAAGAAGCTAAAAAGACCTCCCAAACTGGTAGTGTATGAATTAACACCACTGAAATGAGCAAATGCTGGTTTGGTCACCATAACAAATACAGTGAGCAGAGCCCATGGCCTCACTTTTCCTTTGGTTAACCACAGCAGCAACTCCCCTGAAGAATGAAGGGTGTTTCTCTTGCAGACAAGTCTCTAAGGACTGTTGGGCATTCAATAAAAGGTTTGCTTTACACTTTTCCAGTAAGAGTACCAAGGAGTTCCTTTACAAAATAAAATCAAAGGCACAAGCATCCAAAACCACAAGCCTGAGTCTTACAACCTGAGGTCAAAGTGATTTCAAAGAAGCTGAATGACACCAAGTGTCTCACAAGAAGAGTTCTAATCACCAAGCAATCTAGGGACTCCTCTCCAACAAACCAAAAAGAGGATTTTGAAAACACAGCAGAATTAAGTGTTGGGTCTCATAAGTACAGGCAGGTACGCTCTCGGTTCATTAACCACATTATCTATTCCAACTTAAATTATAATGCCGCAACTAAACTATTTGTCCAGCTTAAATAATCAACATCAGCTGAGATGCAAAGAAGTGTTTTTATTGCAAGCACAGTGAGCAGGGAGTGGGTTGCATATTCACATGATGAGCCTGAGGGCAGATTTAAACCAGCCACCCTTCTGGTTTTAGTGCTCCTTGCTGTCAGGTGTACATCATTTCTGCCATGTGAGACATTTTCTTGGGAATATATAAGTAGTATTCCATGTATCCCGAAAGATCTTCAATTGTCACATCATCCACAAAGGCCCTGGCTTGCTCAGAGCAAGAGCGTGGAGAACTTGAGGGAGTTCTTGATGGCAAAGGCTGGGAGTGATCCTCAGAAACCGTTCTATCAGGTGCCAGCGGGAGGGTGTTCTGCAAGCCAGAGAATTTGTACACTTCCATATCTTGCCACAGTTTGCACTGACAGGCTTTATCTGCACATGCACACGGCTTACTTGTGCTCAGCTTGGACATGGACTGGAAGTCAGAAAGCTCTGTAGTCTGTAGGCTTGCTTTGGACACTGGAGAAGCTGCAGTCGGAGAGTTCTCCTGTGTGTTCTCTGATGTCAACTGTGCAACAGAAACTCCCAAAGACTCATCAGCTCCCTTCTGGCCAATGTCCGGAGTGACACTGCAGTGTTCGTGTGCACAAGCTTCCTTTGGGACTGGCGTCCCAAACCCACTGCTGTCCTCCTGGGCATCAGCCTGGCTCTTCTGCACCAGCTGGCTGCATGTGGAATGTGACTTTGTGCTGCAATGGATAAACTTTGGAGGATGAAGAATTGGAGACTTGGAACGCCTGCGACGCTGGGTTCTCACAACTCCTCTCGAAGGCTTCTTCACAGACCTGCCAAGGAAAGACACAAAGGGAATGAAGATTCCCTAAAATATTTATTGCTGCCTAGTAACACTGGGCAAAATTTCTCCTGCACTTATGTATTACATGCACAAACTTTAGGTTCAGAGTATTTGCTCAGGGTATTCTGCTGTCTTGGAATTTGACTTTGTTCTAGACAAGCAGTTGTATACAATATAAAAGGAACATCGCAGAAATGAATCTCAGAGTGGGCTTTAAAGGTTAGAAAATGAGTAAAGCACGTAAGACATGACAAAATAATCTCTACAAGAAGGACAAAGCACAAGAAAAGAGCACAAAACAAATGAATCAAGGGCAACGGGTGGTTTTGTTTCAGATGAGCATGAAGTTCTGCAGAGATACTCCAGAAACCAATTCTTTATTTTAATCCAGTTCCAAAGGCACAATGACAGCTTCTGCAGTGTCAAACAACGATTGAAAGAGATGCATTCATGATTGTCTGATTCAAAACCAGCAGCTCACATTTGTATTGAGAAATATCTATGTTTAGCAACCTAGAGGTGACTAGCATTTTCTTTCATTTGATGTCACTGTAAAGAATAGCAGTCATATATGAAGAGAAGAAGGTGGTGTGAGTATTTTAAAAAGTTCTTTAGTACAGACAATTCAGGTCCCTTATTTAGAGATGCACCAACTAGAAACTGTCTGCTTAACATTCCTTTTCAATGCAATATCATTTGAAATAGTCTGATAATCCCAAGCTTCTCTTACCCGTGCCAGGTTTCCTTAGAAGCACACACATTCTTAGGCTTGGTTTCATCTGCCACTGTTCTAACTATTGCTCTGGGACTTGCCCCATCACCCACAGAGAGAGAAGTGGTAGATCTGTGGGAGACAGAATTAAGTTAACAGACTTCGCTGATTACCATTGTGATTATGAAAAAAACCCCTCGTGCATCTTCTTTCCCAGAAAATATTGCTCCAAATCATTTAGAATACATAATAAAAGACCTGCCCACAAAGACCCAAATGAGGACAAGTGTTGACTCACTCCTATCTCCAAGGTTTGTACAACAGACCCTTTCACTGAGAGGTGCCATTCACAGCTCCTCTGCAGATCCAATCCCACGTGTCAGTGACAAACACACAAAATGGCCAAATTTCAGCTTCCCAGGAGAGGGGAGGGCAGAAACACCATCACTGAAGAAACACGTCTCTTTTTCCAGAAACAAATAAGCCATTCTTTCCTAAAAATAAATGTTCTTTGGACATAAATAGACTTTGTTTTGCTGAAGAACACTTAAGCCTCTGTCTCACATAGCCTGTCAACATAAGCTAAAACTCTTCATACTCCTGCAAGTTGAATCATTTGAGCCACAGAGTTGTGTCAGACCTTCAGCTTCTATTCAAGTCAGGGGCCTTAGTAGATTTACTACAGTTTCTGGTGCTATAAGTTCATTCCAGACTCCCATTTTGAAGGACATGCAATAAGGCCGAGAACAATTTTTTCAAGTTGTGACTTCATATATTACACTGGAAGTCCCAAGAAAATTATTTTCCCAGTTCTATGCTAAATCAGTGTGTAAACACGACAGATCCCCTGAAAAGTGAAAACAAGTCCCCACACACTGATCTAGGATAGGGTTAAGAGAATCCAAATTATTAAGCAAACTAATTTCCATTTAAAGGACAATGAACACAGAAGACAAGATTGAAGGCCACTAAAAACTCCAAAGTGATCAAATATGCCCAGCTGGAGGATGGTACTAAAGATAGTGAAGAAATGAGTGGTAATTCATTACTAATGAGTTTAATTACTTAAACAAAAGATAAGTTTAGAAGCCCATCTACTCACAAGCTCAGATCTGTGGGAATTCTAGTTACAGTCTTGATCTTTACATGCTGCCTTTCCTACCCTCTCATTTCAGTGACAGTGTAATTGTAACATTGACAGCAGTGTACTGGAAGACAGGATTCTACAGGTTATATGCAATGGTGCACATTTGTCAGCAGAAAAAGACATTATATGGAAGCCTTCCTTTATTTAATTTCAGGTAAAAATCATCATTACCAACAGAAGACACGTGGTGCTTGTGGTCTGCCACCTGGGACAGTGAAGGTAATTGCCATGTGTTAGATCTCCACAAACCAAGACAACACAAAAAGCATTCTTTCCCATTTAGTGATTTTGGTTATAAATAGAAATTTTGTGACAGCAATGAAAATAGTTTGTGTGGGAATCATGCACTGAATCTAATGCTTTCCCTTACCGACATGGAAAGAAAGTTTCTCTCCTGGGAGAAGATGTGATTTTGTTCTCATGACAAGCTTTCAGAGCCATGGCAATACGCTAACTTCAACAGCAGAGTTCTAGTCCTATGGACTCTAGTACTGGTAACCTCTGGCAGCCAGATTCATGCCAAAATTCATTTCAAGTACATTGTCAGCTGATTGTGATTGTGAGGTTTCTTTCAAGCCTGTTGACAGCAATCAAACCAATTACAATTCCTTGAGAAGTGCAGTCTGCAGGTAGTGAATTTATTTCAGTCTGTTTAACTACAATGTAGGCTTTCTGTGCCTAACCTTTTGCAATTACCTCATTCCCTCAAATTTCACAGCAAGGGTGTTCCCTTTGAGTCCATTTGTAAGATGTTGAGTCTGTGCCTCCCTGTGGTGTTACTCACCCAGCTGTGTCAACTCTCAGCTTTTTGAATGCTGTCTGCAGGCTTTCCTCTTCTCCATCCTTAGCTTCTGATTTCATCATTGAGATGGCCAGAAGGTGATGGAATTACCATGTACTGCTACAAGCAGAAAAAGATGTGACAATAAGGGCCAAATCCTTGTTAAAAACATTAGTTGCCCAGCAGCACCGTAATACATGAAAATCACCTCAAAATAGCACACTGAGCACACAAAGCTGAGGTCATTCTAGTAGAACATTTTTGAAAGCTGACTCAGAACAAGCTTTATGATACCCAAGAATGAAACAAACAGTCTCTTGTACAACTGTAGGTGAATTAACAATTCAAAGTCAAATCTGATTTCAACAGCATCTTGTACATACATTATAGTCCAGCCAGACTCTTCCACTTGTCTTACAGTATTAGCAGAATAATTGTAGAAGAGATGAAAGTGAGAAGGAACAACACCATTAGAAACAGTCAACCTTCTACAACTCTTATTTCCAAATTTGGGACTCAGTGTTACACATACACTTTAAAAAAACCCAAACCAAGAGATTTTTCTTAAAACAAGATAAAGCCTTAAGCCAAACAAAACTTTTTTGACCTCATGTCTAGGTTCCAGCAAGAGTTGTACAGTCCTATCAGAACATGGTATTTTGATTACAAATAGCTGTTAAAATTTTCCAGTATCAGCTCATGAATAAGTACAAATGCAAACAAATGCAAAAAGCAATCAGAAAGCCTTGCTTTACATAAAAAAAATTATAAAATCTGGCTGATGTATTTTTTTTTAATCTACCCAGGCCATCATTTAATCTAGCTACAAAGGATCTCAAATCTTTCTAAATTTGAAGCTCTTTGGGCTTGCTGGAGGTCAGGCACTAGCAGCGTATGCCAGGGTCAGGACTGTCCAGTCCTGTTTAACATCTTCATTAATGATCTGGCTGATGTGGCAGGGTACCCTCACCACATCTGCTGATGTCACCAGACTGGGATGAGCGGCTGATACACCAGTGGACCTCGACAGGAACCTCAGGAACTCCAGCAAAAGGAAGAGCAAAGCGCTGCATGAGCTTTTTTTGTAGCAAGGAAAACTCTCTTCACCAAGACCTTTTTATCTGAAGCTCTGCAGCTCAGTTACTTATGCAGAGGGACTGGGGTAATTTCTGTTCCCTTGCCCTCTCATTCCAGCTGGAGGTGGCAGCTCTCCCCACGGTGCTGTGATTTCACCTGAGTGCCCTGGATTGCAGACAGCTATTATGACACACACAGAAGGATAATGTATCATAACAATTTCAAGGCACATGTTGTCCAATGAGTCAGACAGGGAGTAAACAGGAGAGGAAGAAGCTTAAGCACTGACAACATGACGCTCATCTGAGCAAGTTACTATTTCATATTTTCTCTTAGCCAAATACTACTGCTCTCATGAAACAGATGGTCTCCACTTTTATTCCTTGGCCCCCAGTCATCCTCAGATGATTCTTTGAAATGAAAAAAAAATTCAGGCTACATAAGTTTTTTTTTTTTTTTATAGCAAACTCCTGTATTACATAACCTTAGCAAGAAGACGAGGCTAAAAAGTTTTTCAATCACTCAAAACAGAGTAATAATTTTTAGACTAAATATTTTATCATGTTGTCGTTCATCACCAACACTGCAAACCCTCAAAACAATGCAGAATTTATTTAGATGAGAGCCTACTCACTGGGTGATAACAAAGTATAAGCTTAACCACTTTACATGCACCAGCCAACTAGCACCAACGTAAAAAAAAAAATAAATAAATAAAATCAATACTGTGAAAACCAGCCAAAGTTTACCGTGTCAAAAACACACTGACACTTACGTTCTTCACCTCCCAGAAAAATACAACCTTCCCTTTTCCATTTTATTTTCGGCAATTTCCCAGCAAAACCGCACTACAAACGCAGCCGAGCGCGGTGCCGGTGGGACAGGGCAGGGGCACCTCCATCCACTGTGGGGTGAGGACGGGCACCTAAAGGCATGGCCACAATCCGCGAGTTCCAGGCCACGGCGCCACACGGCAGCACATGGGTCGGGGGATAAGAACTTCTATATTTTTAACTTTTATAATTTTGCATTTTTAAATTCTATCTTTTTAACTGCTCGGAGTTCCCTCCCCAGCCCTTCTCTCCCGCACCCCGGGGAGCCCCAGCAGCCCCCGCCGCTACCCCGCGGCCCAGCTCCGGGGCTCGGCCGTGACTAAGCACCGCCCCGCGCCCCGGCGGGGCTGCCCCAGCGCCCTCCGCCCTCACGAGGGGCCCGGTGGCGGCGGGAACCGCGCGGGAAGCTCTCGCCGCGGGGACACGACGGCGCCCACCGGCCCCTGGGGGAGCACGGGGGGACCCGCACAGGGGACCGGGATGAGGACGGGGACGAGGATGGACGCGAAGACAGGACGCACACTCACCGCGCTCCGCGGGCCAGGCCCGCCGCCTCCCGCCGCCCCCCGGAACC
>WEKY01037951.1:609347-643898 GCA_013390045.1 Picathartes gymnocephalus | reverse complement strand
GGAGCCCCCGGCGGCCACGGGCCTGGCTCAGGCCTGGCGCTGGTCCCGGCCCTGCCCCTGGGCTGGGGCAGCGGGAGGGTCACGGCGGGCAGTGCCCGGCCGCCCCCGCTCTGCTGCCGGTGAGAAAAGGCTCGGGAGGGATCTCGGCAAGGTGTGAAGTGCGTGAGGGCGGGCACGGAGAGGAGAGGCAGGCTTTGCTCGCTCATGCCTGGGGAGCGGACCAGAGGCCACGGGCACACACTGGAACGCTGTATGTGCATAAGGAAACGCTGTTCTCTGAGGGTGGCTGAGCGCACGCTGCCCAGGAAGACTCTGGAGGCTTCCTCCTGGGGTTATTCGAAGGCTACCTGGACATGGTCCTGGGAAAACAGCTTGGGGTGGCCCTGCTTGAGCAAGGGAGCGGGACGTCCAGGGATTCCTGCCAACCTAAACCATCCTGTGACTCCTGAAACCATTCTGAAGCCCTGCAGGTGCCATGCTCACAGCTCACAGTTACACAGCTTGCCAGGATCTGTATTCACCCACTGATAGGCTGTGCTTGTTCTGAAAAACTCAGACTTTGGAGTTCACAGGGAAAAGCCCAGGACAGGTCTGGTCAGAAGGCAGAGACATTGCCCACAGAAGAACGAGCACCTATCACAGTGTCAGTCAGTTTTGTACAGACCATCTGTGTTCAGATCTCAGTATCAAATCCCAATTTCTGTGTTTCAGTTTATTCTATATGGCACGATTGATTACCCACTGAGAGCACATCAATGGACTTGGAAGCTAAAGATGAAGAGGAGGAGAGTCTACAAACAGCATTCAAAAAGCTGAGAGTGGATGCAGCAGGGTAAGTGAGCAACAAAAATGGCAATGTAATTTGTTAGGTTTTTATGACGTATTTGTATTTATTTTCTATTATTTTACCTTTCAAAAAGAAAAAGTCATCTGGTGAAAGGTTCTTTGCTCTCCAAGGTTTTATGCTCTCTCTGAACTGCATCACTTCAGGTGAAAGGCAGTCATTATAACTGTCGAATATGCAAAGCAGCACTTTATTACAGACTAATTTTGATGAATATCCAACTGAAATCACACATTGACTGCATGGAAACATGAAAAAACTCATCTAAAGCAGTGAACCCACTTTTAACTGTGGTAGCTGTAGTCACCTGGTGTGATACAGAATTTGTTCTTGTAGTCACTGGTGTCTGCATCCACATTATAAGCTTTATTTAGTGCCCAAAATTGTGCTTGGAAAACATCTGGACAACAGCACCAACACCTCAGTGTGCTGGGGAGCCCGGTGTCACTGGGAAGAGTCAGGCTAAATATGAGCTCTGAGCATTTCTGATTTCAGGGGATTTTGGGGAGTAAAAGGTCTGCAGACATTCTTACACTAAAAACGTAGTAAGATACTGGCTGTGCTGATAATATGTAGTGTAAGAGCTGATAAAATGATGTAGTCTAACAATCTGTGAGACAGTTCACTTGCAGTCTTTTGGGAATTTACAAACACAAGAGGAAGCTTTGTGTTGGCAGTGTTACCTTGTGAATTCATCCTCACAGCCATCAACACTGTGAATTCAGGACTTCCTCTGCATGTGAAAATATATTTTGCTTTGCTGCTCATTCCCTCTACTTCAGGAGGTCTTCTGAGCAATGTGGAAAAAAATAGCTGTTCTCTATCAAGGAACTATGGTTATTAATCATAACATTTTGATGTAGTACCACTGGCAGACTGTGTGGGATTCTGGTTGATTCCTGATGACATCTTAGGCATAAAAAGATCTTGTTTTTCAGGAATGTATTGTGAACAGCTCAAGTCTTGTGACTAATCCCTTAAGATCAAATTTGGGTAGAGTGTTTGGGCTCTTTGCTAGAATTTCAGCCTCATTTCTTAAAATTTCCTATTCCCATGTTCCAAATCATACCTGCAGCTATCATAAATATAAATACAGATTCATGTGATGAGGCATTTGTGTTTGTCAGCTAGACCTCCAGGGTCAGATGCTTTTTTCATTCCATGCTTATCTCAGAAATTTAAGGAGAACTAAATAAATCATTAATCTGTCCTTGTCTGTTGTACCTCATCCACTTCTCCACCGCCTCCCCCTCAGCCTGCTGCTCTGGGTGCCTGACTTTGCATTTCAGAGGAGTAGGAGACTATCTTTAATGACTATTGTCTGACAAGAACGTTTGGAACCTGAGTTTACTTTCCTTTAATGTGTCATTTTAGTACAAATAGGGCATGACATCAACCTCTGGGCATTTTGGCTGCCTTTCATTTCATCTCACCTATCTTTAGCTGCTTGACGAGGCCAGTATAGTAAAGGGGGTCAGATAAATCTCTGTGAGGCCGTGTTTCTACCCACTGACTACGGAGGGAGTCAATGCAGCAAATTTCACTGGCTTAGCTGAGCATCCGAAGCACACAGGCTGAATGTGGGCCTCTGGAGCCATATGTTCAGGCATTTCTGTGATGTGGCATTTCCCTTTTTACCCAGATGTATTGCAGCTCTGTCCGTGGGCGACGGGACGATTCTCAGAACAACGACAAGAGCAGCCACAGATGGAGCCAAGCAGCAGACTGTCAGCTCCAAGGAAGCGTGGCATGGGTAAAACATGACACATTGAACAGCTGCAGGCTGCTTTCAGTGCGAGTTGTTGTTAATTAGTTGCTTCAAGATAATCTTTCCTTTCTATTACAAAATGTTTTGATAACTGATATGTTGATTTTAAGGGGATTTCATCAGTCTTTAACAATAAGAATGCATCTTCTCTTAGAGAGGGTTCCCAAAACTTTCTTTTCCATTGATTTCATCACTAGTACTTTTCTGCAAGTCTTAAACGTTTGCAACTCCCTCTCACCTCACTCTTTGGTTCTTTTATGTCTTTTGAAGTACCTGGATATTCAGTGTGACTCTGCCAGCAGTGCCAACAGTTCCACGTTCTGCACTACAGTTCAATTTGGGGTGACAGAGTATCATTTGCTTAAGGCAGAGGATTTGGGGGGAAGCACCTTGAATAAGGGTTCCTTGTATGTATCTTTCCTTTGGGGGAACCCAAATTTCTTCAGAGTCCTCCACGATTTGTGTCAGAGATTGTAAGTGACCATTCATCTGGTCCAAGCAGAAAAATAGTCTTGTAAAATGTTTTTAGTCACATTTTGGAGCTTACTGATCTGTAGTGTAGATTCTGAAGTTACCCACTTGCTCACTGTTGAACCCTGCAGGTGTGTGAGAAAGCCTTCCCGAGGATCAGCAAGGGTCCCGCGGCGCCGGCGCTCCAAATCTCCGGTCCTGCACCCTCCCAAGTTCACCTATTGCAACATGAAAGCCAACAACCAGCTGAAACACAAACCCCAGGCAGACACTTCGAAGGGTGTCATCAGCTCAGATGTTTTTGTCCCAGCAGAACATGGTACGAAGGACGGGCAGGATTCTCACCTTGAGGCCAGTAACGACAGAACTGAACCGTTGGAAGCTTTCACTGCTGAAGAGCCTTTGCAGAAGCCAGGGGAGAATTGCCCTGCTCTCTCCTCATCCTTTGAGAACAGCCTCGGTTTTAAGCAGACCTCAGATTTCCAGTCCTTATCCATGCTTAGCAACAGCAGGCAGTGCCCTTGTACGGACCAGAAGTGCCAGTGCCAGCAGTGGCGCTCCATGGAGGTGTACTCCTTCTCCGGCCTGCGCAGCGTCCTGTCCGAGTGTGAGAAGGCGGTCCTGGGAGTCCACACGCACTCCCTCCAGCACAGATCCCCCTGTGGGACAGCCTCAGCAAGCTCGCCCAGGTCTTGTTCTGAGCAAGCTCGAGCCTTTGTGGATGACGTGACTATTGAAGATCTTTCGGGATACATGGAATACTACTTATATATTCCCAAGAAAATGTCTCACATGGCAGAAATGATGTATACTTGACTGTAAGCAACAGAGAATCCTGAAGCAGAGTTTGTTACAATGGTTGGGCTAATTGCCTTGTCAGTGCCATGTTTTCACTGTTGTGTGTTTGATTAAATGTTTCTTTGCCTCATACAGTTTAGTTTTCTAATAAAACGAAAAATTAAATATAGTTTCTGAGCTTAGTTCTAAAAAGAATGCACTAAAGTCTCTGAATACCTTAACAAAAGCACTCTAGATCAAATGAGCTCTGTTTGGTTTTTAGTTTGTGCTGTGGATATTGAAGCTCTGTATGCTGTTTTCACTATGTTTTGGAAAAAAAAAAACAAAACCAAAAAACTTCTAGGTTTTTTTTCTGATATTTTGAAGTGTTTGGAAGGTTCATTCTTAGTGTATCTCAGTACTTAGAGAAAAGTTTCACAGCTACAGCTCCATCCTCCTTATCCTGCTCTAGAGAGAAGGATGAGAAGGCATTCAGCATTTTGGATAGGATGAATCTCCTTTCCTTGAACACTAGCTGGCTCCATTTTTAGTTGGATCAAGTTGTGAATGCTTCTTCCTTACAAATTTTTTGAGAGGTCCAGAACGTGCAGGTGTGTACTTGGACCCTTTCTGAATCTAACTCGCTGACTCTTAAGCAGTTCTATTTTTCTGCAGATAAGTGAAGCTCTTAGAAATAAAAATATATTTTGTTATTTGTGCTTTACAGATGGAATAATTTAGCGGGGAGTGAAGCAGGCTACCAGGTTTTTTGGGCTATGCGGCCTCAGAAGTGGAGAGGGTGGAACCATCTATACAGGATGTTTCTGAGCACATCTGATACACAAAGTGGTGTGGAAAAGGGTGAACAAGAAGTGTGTATCATACTGGCTTTGTGCTGTTGAGCTATGACATTCCTGCTGGTTGAAAATACTGCAATAAAAATTTTGTTGCCGAGACTTGCATTAATAAATGTTTGTCAAAACCCAGCAATTTAAAGTCTGAATAACTTGACTTACACTCATCTTCTCTCAAGATCTTTTTTTTAAAACAAAGCCCCGAAAAACCTAACAAAACCCTGGTTTCAGTGTCAGCTGTACATGCTCAACAACCCTTTCTGAGTAAAGTACTGTAATTTTTACTTACTGAAAAATGAGTGGTCAGCAAGCCAAGGAGTCACAAGCAATTGTGTAAAAATAGATGATAGCAGATGTGGACAGTTGGCCTTGTATTCTCTGCTGGAGAAGGCTCAAATACTCTAGATGATAATCGCTGTAGATTTTATTCTAACCATACCTAAAATTTAGAAGTCCAGGAAGCTGAGATTTAAAGTCCAAATAAATCAAAAAACATAAGAATACAACTGCAAGTAATTTTGCTTTTAAGTTTCATGCATATATTTAGCATGCGGTATTTGCTCTTACTGAAATTAAATGTAGGTGATCTCTACATTTTCTTGTGTCACCTCCCTTTTCCAGCACTATCCTGCAATACCCACACACACTTTGGGATTTCTCCACTTTCTCCCTACAGAAAATCTGCTGTCATATGTGCTTTGCTTTTAAACATAAATATTTAGTACCAGTTATCTTTGCTGCTGCTATTTTTTGAAGGGTGTTTCTCTTCCAGTAAAGGGTGTTTGCTCCTATTTTTGTTCATGTTTTGGTTCTGTGCCCTCTTTAAAACCATGGGAATTGTTGCTAGACAGAGGGTTTCTCCCCTTTTAAGTTTCCCTGCCTCTTGATGAGCAGTGATCCAGAGTCCATGTGTGTGAAGCTGAGGCACAGCTCTTCCACGTGCACAAAAATGGTTATTTAAGTGTGGTGTTGGTTTTCCCCACTCCTCTCTGCATCTGGAGCCTTATGAAGGGGCACAGCAAGGCCCGTCTGTAGAAATGTGGAGTGGCAGCCTGGTCAAAGTCACCTTGGGGCACTTTCTGCTGTGCTGCTCTTTAATGAAGTGTGCAGAACCCCGGGAAGTGTCTGGACTGGTGTTACATAAACCCAGTGGGTTAAACAGATGACAGCGCTGGAAGGGCTGGAGCAGGACAATGTGCCACGGACCTGCTGTGTCCAGGGAGAGAGGAGGAATTGGGGAAATCGTGGAGGTTAAACTAGTCCAACATATGCCCTGAAATTGAGGGCTGAGAAGTGAATTCAGGTTGCCAGAGCCCTGGGTGGGAGGGAAAAGCCTGAGAGCAGGTTCTGAGGGCGCACTCCCACAGTGTCCTGTGGAGGACTGGAGTAACTGCTAGGGAAGGAGGAAGGAAAAGGGGAAAAAATACAATAACTCAGTGATTTTGTGTTCTGCCTGAACCCCTGTTTTTGCTGGTGTTTAAGCACATCTAGTGCTGCCTGTGACAGAGCAAGGGCAGATATTTTGGTTCTTGACTGCGATTGTGAGGTTTGCAGCAAATGTACTGGAACACTGGAAACCTCAGGATTTATTGGAAAACTGCATCTTCTCTGGGAATTCTTGCACAGCACCTTCAGTTTGAGTGATGAGTAGAG
Source organism: Picathartes gymnocephalus (assembly GCA_013390045.1). NCBI lineage: Eukaryota > Metazoa > Chordata > Aves > Passeriformes > Picathartidae > Picathartes > Picathartes gymnocephalus. The sequence continues at coordinate 637,531 of WEKY01037951.1, read as the reverse complement.
ATGCCCTGGTACAAACAGTGCTGAGTGCAGCCCTATTGCTCCCAGCTGCTGCTGTACCTGCCCCAGCAAGCCTGGGGGGTTTTTCCTGTGTGTGGATGCTCTAGGATCTGTCCCCAGTCAATCTACAGAATATGTCTGAAACAGTCTGAGAGAGCACCAGTGGACTTGCAGTGCTCCCAGGACTTTCCTCTAATCAGATCCCAACTCTGCTTCCTATCTCAGCAGACCCAGCCCGGGTGTTTTCCAGTGGCTTCCCCCACTCCCAGCACTTTACAAGTGCTTGTCCCTCTAGTTTCAGGACTAGGTCAACTGAAGCAGGATGCAGAAGGGTTCCCTGGATCAATGACATTTCTTTCTTGCCTTACAGAAGCCAAATCGAATCTGAGCTCAGCTTTACATTGGCAGACACTGAATCAGGCCACTGGGAAAAAAAAAATCAATGGAGCCGTGCTTTCCACCCTCTCCTTCTAAAATAGGGAGGATTTTTCTGTGCCTGCAAAGTCCCGTGACTGACTCCATCCTCCTTTTCTCTCATATCTGTAACCTTTGCAGCAGCTCTGAGATGAGACCCTCCCCTGGATTCTGTCTTTCCAAACTGTCAGCATCCCCAATCCTGCTCTGATGGCACCTTCTGCCAGGGCTCTGCCAGTGCACAGCATCCCATGGGGCAGCCCCACACCGAGCCCTTTGGCAGTCAGGGAGGCTGTGTTGAAGAACTGGGGATCATCTCAAGGTTACACAAGGTCAGGGCACCCCTGAAGGGGGCTGGCAACCCTCGTGCCCTTCAAGCCTTGCTCAGTTTAGCAAGCCAAAACCCAGCGAAATGAATAGGCCCCTACAGAGGCACCGTGTAGCTGCAGGACCCAGAGGGATGCAGCAACCTGTAGTGTTTGACTCCCCACGGCACAGCATTAATTCATCACAAAATGTACCACTAGATGGGGCCTTCTGGACAGCGATCCAGGGAGAACGGCTGCTCAACCTGCTCCTTGCCTTTTCCACACCCACCCTGTCCCCTTCCAGTGCAAGGAGGCCTCAAAGATGCTTCTTGGGGAGCGAGGGGAGGCTGTGGAGCAGAGGGCAGGGTGGTGCTGCATGAGGGTGCTAGCTCTCCAAAGCTCAGTTTTCCCTCATTTGTGCAGCCCCAAAGCAGAGGCCAAGCAAGAGCCTGTCCCTGTGAATGTCCCTGAGGCCAGTTCAGGGACTTGGGAACACCTGGGCTGGGGAGAGAGGTTGTTATTGGGGGCTGTTGCCTATGGGAAGGAGAGAACAGGGAGGAGCCAGGGCAGAGCACAGCACTTCCCAGCCTCTCATCACCTTCCTGCACACCCTGAGGAAAAGAACATCACAACACCAAATCATTTACTTTCATCTCCCAGCCCCTAGAAAACTGTTCCATCCACCATATTTATGCAGCTGGGTACCAGTTTGGCCCTGCTCCCTCCCAGTGCTCCTGGGTGAAGTGTGCCTCAGTTTCCCCACTCAGACCAGCTCTTTGAAATGTTCCTGTTTCCATCCTCACCAGCCCCAGTGGTTCACAGTGAGGGCCCTCACACAGCCCTGAGGCACAGGCAGGCTCCCTGTGCCTGCACAGCCCTCTCCCCCATCCCCTCCAGAACCTGCCCCTACAGCCCCCCTAGCTGGACTGTTTTTATCCCCTGGCACTGGCAACAGTTCCAAGGGTGGGAAATTATCTCCAGGCTCCTGGATTGCTGGAGATGGGGCACGATAAAGCCATGTGTCATAAAGCACAAGTCCAGATGTCCAGCTCACTACACACCTATGCCTGCAAACCTCTGGGTGATGCTCATAGGGCTTGGAGAGCAGCAGCAGCTCCAGAAGCCTCAGTGCTCTCCAAGTCCCCTGACCAGTTTGGAATTGCAACACACCTTCCTAATTCTGGAAGTGACCCCCAGTTGTGTCCAGTTTGGGCAGACACCCCGCGCTCTGGTGCACAGCAAAGGCTCCTGGGCTCTGCCCCTGTACAGGCTACATAACACCCAATAGGCAGAAATTAATTTGTGCTCTCCAAAAATAACTGAATACCTTTAAAGAGCCATTGCTGCTTTTCCATGAAGGTTGCAAGGCAGGCACGACACCTTCCAGGCGTTTTAAAGCCAGTGTCCATCACTGTGGCTATTTATGACACATCCGCCATATCTAAAGCAGTCAAAAAAAAAAAAAAAAAAAAAAATCTTAATCTCTGCCGAAAAATGTTCTTAAGGAGCCGCAGGGGTTGGAGCTGCCCCGGATTGCCGAGCTGGCCGGCAGGCAGGCAGCAGACAGGAGCCTCCGCTGCTGGCTCCTCTCTTGAAGCGATGCCTGCACGTTTCCGTGGGAGCCCCGCCACGAGCGGGGACGGGCTGCGAGCCCACCCACAGCCCCGGCGCCGCCGCCGCCACCGCGTGCTGTGACCCCGCGGCCCGCGCTGCCCAGCCCGGCCGGGAGCCGGAGCTGCCCCGGAGCGATGGGCTGGCAGGAGCCCATGTGATGCTGGGCTAGCGCCGCTCGCTCCCCGTCCCTCGCCCGCTCGCTCGCTCGCTGTCATGGCGACTCCCAATAATGTTACTCCCACCAACTGCAGCTGGTGGCCCATCTCGGCGCTGGAGAACAACGCGGGGAAGTCCACGGAGCGGGAGGAAAATCACGACCCGACAGACCCCGCTCTCAAATCCCAGGACAGATTGGTTTTGTACCACTGGACCCAGTCCTTCAGCTCACAAAAGGTAAAGAAAACAATCGCTCGGCCGGGCTCCCAGGCGAGAATCACCTCTAGTTCCCAGAGCATCCCCTTGCCTCGGGAGGATGGATGCACTCGGGGGAGAGCGAGGGGCTCACGCCGGGGCTGGCCGGGGCAGCAGCGTGCGGCCAGGCAGATCTTTGTACCTTTTAACAGCATCTGCCCGGGGAGGGGATGGGGACAGGCACGGGAATGAGGATGGGGAGGCTCAGCCAAATCTTGCCTTTGCTTTGGGATGACGGCTTGCACCGGGAGCCGCCTTGGCTTTGTGCTCGCTCCCAGCCCCACACTGGCGTGGCCGGGAGCGCAGACAAAGGCAGAGCCGGGCCCCGGGACCACCCTGCTGCTGCGAGAGGGGAGGCAGCCCCGAGCCAGGCTGGTGCCCGGGATCCCGGACCCCGGCACGCAGCGATGATTCACCCCTGACACTGCAGCAGTGCCCTGGAAATTCTGTTCCCTGGGTGCCCCAGCAAGAAATCCCGTTTTCCAGACAATAGTAAATGCTCATTTTGCAGCACAGCAGCTGTGTAGCAAACCCAACCTTACCTCCCCCGGCCCCAAACCCCGCATCCTGCCTAAGCCATTAATGCCATATGGAGAACGGGCTATTGGCAGGGGTGGGTGGCGAACACCAAGTTCCCCAGTGCCAGGGCCTCCCTGAGCTCCTCGGCCCAGCGGGAAGGCCGGGGCAGAGGTGCCCGTTCTTGCGTGCAGACACAAAGGAGGGAGGATGCCCAATGCAGCAGGGTGGCTGCACAGGTTGGGCCCCGCCGCCGTGGGCAGCACGGGACTGACGGGCTCGGGATCCGCACTGCCGGGGGATGCTCCTGCCCGGCTCCCCGCGCCCGCTGCTCTTTTCTGTCTCGCTCCTTTGGCCGCCGGCAGAGGGGAGGGAGCAGCTGAGGCACTTCTTGTTCGGGGTTTCCTACGATCGACCTCACTCTGCGAGGCGGGGGACAGGGCGGGGGACACACAGAGCCACCGCACCTGCTGGCACCGGGTCTCTGGCACTGTGACAGGCTTTGTTTTGAAGGCACTTGCAAGGAAAGAGCACTTGCTGGTGTGATGGGCATCGCAGGGTGGGGAGCAATGGGGGCTGCTCAGGACCCCCGTGCACAGGGGTTTTGCTCAGAGCAGACAAAGCTTTTCCTGCTCTGCCCTGGGAGCTGCTTGGAACCACCCTCCATGGGCACAGGGCTGTCTGTGGGAGGGGTTCTGAGTCCCACCAGGACCTGGCCTTGTCTGCAAAGGGATTTTTGGAGTTTTACACAAGATGACACCCATGCTCCCGGTGTAGAGAGTGGCTGGGGGGTTCAGGAATGTTTCTTCAGCCATCTGGGATCCCTCTCTGGGGCGCTGGCTGGGGCTCCCCTTGCCCTCAGGCACTGGGGTACCCTGGGAGCCTGGACTGCCTCCTGCCAGGCCTTCAGCCTCAGCTCCTGATAGCAGAACACAGGGAGCTTGGGGCTGGATACTCAAGGTGGCACTGGCTGAGGTTTATTTATCAGCTGGGAGGAAAAGGCCAGGAGCGAGTTGCTGTTGAGGGACCCAGGCTTTCTCTTGTTTGACTTTAATAGAAAAAATTAACTTGCCATTCCTGTGAATAATTAATGACTAATTCCCCGGGAACTCTGAAGTACTCACAGAAATGCTTATATATATGTTAAATTGTATTTTTAGCTTCTGCTAGTTGGATGAAAACAAGTACTTTTCCCTCATTCAGTGTTTCTGTAAATCATGGCTTTCTCACATCCCCCGTGGGCTTTTTTTTTTGTGTGTTTGACATACTTAGTTCATAATAAACTTAGTTTTAGTCCCAGAAGCCTAAAATGCCATCCCTGAGTGCATATTCAACACTGTCTCAGGCACAGAGCAGAGCAGCAGGATCAGCCCTGAGGGCTGGAGGTTGGGATAGGGAAGGTGATGGTGTCCCACATCCAGCCCCACTCCTGCCTCCTGCTGCCCCTCTGCAAGGCTGGACTCAGCTTTCCCACCCCAAGATGTGTGGGTGCCACCCCTGCAGTGCTGCTGGCTGGCCCGGAGGAGGGAAGGGGGAGGCAGCAGGTTTGACACAAGAGGTGTGAAGGTGCTGGGTGATGCCCTCGAGCTGATGTCAGCATGGAGGAGGAGGAGGAATTCTGTGCAGGGTCACAATGGCTGCCTGAAGCTTCCCATGGAATGGAGCCTTTCACCTGCTCAAAATGTGCTGGTAAAGCCAGAGTCCATTCCTCAGAGTGGGACACACCTGAGTCAGTGTCCAGGTCTCCTTCAGCCAGACAGCTGAGGGCCCATTGGGTGCACGTGCAAGGCATAACATTGCTGCAGCCTCTGCTTCCTCCTCTTCCTCCTTTTGTTCTTGCTCAGGTGTGTGCTGGGCTATGCTGGGATCCACAGCAGCATCACTCCTTCCCCCCGGCTGGGGAGTTCCTGCCTCCCTCTACCCACTGCTGAGGGATTGGCTCTCAGCCTTCCAGCTCCTCTGCCTGTCACACAGGCCACCAGCAACCAGGGAGGATGGTCCACGATTCTGAAAAGACAGGATGGGTTTGGGTATCCCCTCTTTGCTGGGAAAACAAATCCTTTCTTGGCTGCCTGGATTTTGCAGCTGTCCCACGGCAACAGCTGCTCAGCCTCTTGCAGGGCAAGCATGTGATCATGGCACATCACTGTGTTTAAGTTCTAGGGAAGGGTTTGGGGCTGTAATGGGGCGGGGGGGGCTGGGGAGCAGCTTGGTGCGTGGAGCTGAGCCCTTTCTCCCCGTCTTCTTGCCCCAGGTGCGGTTGGTGATCGCAGAGAAGGGGCTGCCCTGCGAGGAGCGGGATGTCAGCATGCCCCTGATGGAGCACAAGGAGCCCTGGTTCATGCGGCTCAACCTGGGCGAGGAGGTGCCCGTCATCATCCACAGGGACAACATCATCAGTGACTACAACCAGATCATCGACTACATGGAGAAGAACTTCACGGGAGGTAATGCAAGGGTGGGCTCTGCCTCGGAGGAAATTGGTGTCTGAATTTCACTTTTCCCTTTAAAGTTTCATCTTCACCCCAGAAGATCAGCAAGCCACCAGCCCTTCCCAGACTTCTGTGTTTTCCCATGAAATTTAAGAATTTCCAGCAGAAATCCCTTGCTGGAGGCTCTGAGGGGTGTGGTAGCTGAGTCCCCTCTTTTTCTGTCCTGGAAGTCACACTCCCAAACCAGACAATTTCCCACAGTCCCCATGGTGCATGGTGGCATCTCACCAGAGTCCCCCCCGGAGGCACAGCCTATGGGAACACCTCTGACTTTGGCCACCTCTGTACTTCGGCCCTGGATAATTGTATAAAGAGGTCGTATGGGGCCCTGCTGAGAGGAGGTGAGTTTAATCCATGTGCTGCTGCCCCTCTCTCCCCTTCCTCAAGGATTCCTGGGCCATGGGCAGGGGACCCTGCTGTCCCTGGTGCTGCTGTGCCTCAGAGGAAACAGCCTCTTTAAAGTCCAACACAGCCAGCGGTGCTGAGGACCATGGGAGGATGATGTGACACTAACCCAGAGGAAGGGACAGCCAGGAGAGGGAAGCTCCCCCTGGAGCAGGGCTGCAGGCAGGGACCTGCTGAGCCCAGCACGCCGGGGTGCTGACACAGAGCTCAAAGTTAGCTTTGCTCAGCAGCTGTGGTGAGCAGCAGAGGCTGCTCCCTGGTATCTCACACCCCTTCACCCTCATTCCCCCAAACCTGGGGGCTGCCAGGCTGGGATGCCCACCGGCCAGGCTCCAAAGCTGAGCAGGGATCTCGGGCTGTGCCATCCTGATGTTCGTCCCAACATCCATCCCCTTGCAACAGAGACATCAAAAACATCTCAAAATAGCTCCCGAAGCAAGGGCTCCTTGCCAGCTCAGCCGCTGTCCTCTCCCGGCCCCGCCGCTGTGCTGCTGCTCCGTGCAGGCACAGAGCTGCCTCACCCGTGGGGCAGCAGGGCTGGGCCCATCAGGAGAATCCCACACTGGCAGCTGGTCCTAGGGAACGGCAGCTGCTTTCCTGCCTGGCAACAGCCCCAGCACCAAGGGGCATCAGGGAGTGTCAGTCCCTGCACCACTTCACCTGCTCTCTGCGAAGGGCAGGTGGTCTGACATATGTGACAACAGGCTGTCCCCAGCAGGAGGGGGACACAGAGCTGTCCGAGCGCTGGGAAAGTCCTGTCATTGAGATTTTCCAGCCAGGTGCAGTTTCTTATGTTTTTGCTGAGAAATGGAGAGGGGAAGCTCCAGGGAAGAGGGCCCAGAGCATCACTCCCTGCTCTGTGCTCTGCTCCATCCTATCACCCAGCAATGCAGCTGCCAAAAGCATTATCAGGATGTGGCAGTGCCGATCTGAGGGGGAATCAGGCACCTTGCAGAAATGTGTAGAGCTTAAAAAGGCCTTTACACCGTATTTTTACTGAGCTGTGATTTCCCCTGGGCTGAGAGCATGGCCTTTATCGGCTGCTTACACACATTGGGGGCCAGTTATCAGTAAAGGGTGGTGTGTGGAGAAATGTTTTCCTTTCCCCAAAATAGCAGTGAATAGTGCCAAAAAGCCACATTTGAGGGTGCTTCTCGCTAGGGGACTGCCCAGACTGTGTCCAGAAACCACTGATGAGTTGACCAGGGCAATATTTCCTCCAGGCAAGAGTATCCTCCAAGGTCTGCACCCCCTTGCACAGCCCATCACTCGCTGCTATATGCAACAGCAGCCCCTATGTGCAGGTTGCTGTGGCATGTAAAGCCAAGTCAAGCACCATCCCACTGAAAAACCTCCCTGGGACATGCAGAAGGACATGGTCTGGTGGCCAGCACGCTGCTATTTCATTGTGGTTGCTCCGTCTTCCTGCGGGATGGGGCAGTCCCTCTGGATGTGCTGTTCCCAGCCTCAGCCCCAGCCTGTGGGGTGCTGGCCTGGAGCCCTGTGGAAGGAGCACACAGGCTATAGGGCAGTTATTGTTTCGTTCATCTGGTCACTTTTCTGGGATGGAAAATCCCCACTTGAAGAGCTGGAGCCCAGGCAGCACAGGCAGCAAACAGCCCATGGCAGGGAGGAGCCACCAAAACCTCCCCTTGCTCAGGGGACAGTGACACTGATGCCCATCAGTGGGAACAACTCTGTGGAGCCTTCCAGCAGGGACAGTCCAGATCAGAGCCATGAGGAGATCTGCAATACAGGAGGTACCAAAATTTGCCTGGTTCTCATCCAGCCATGGGCAGCAGCAGGCACGAGAATGGCAAGGCAAGATCCAGGTGGGCATTGCCATGCCTGCAGCCCATCTCCTGCCACCAGGGCAGAGCACAGCTGTCACTTCAGGCCCTGAAGCAAGGGGCTGCACTGGTCACATCTGCCAAAGTCCTTCTGCCAATATGACCTGGCTCAGGTGGAGACACCAGCACACGGAGAGCCCAGTGCTGCAGGCAGGATGTGGGCAACAGAGTCCCAGTGGTGGATTTACTCACTACCTGTGAACTGCTTTCTGCAGACACCATAAACATTTATGATCCCTTAAAAAACTGGACTTGGTGTTCTTGGGGGAGACAAGAGCAACGTTTTGCTTCTCCTGCTGTCACCTGCCATGCATCTTGAGCTGAAAGTGTAATAAAAGGCACGATGCAAACCGCCATCCATGGAAAGTGAATAAAACCCAACAAGGCAGGGAGGAGCAGAGCCAGCCAGGGCAAGGGATGTTCCTGCAGCTGAGACACTGCCTGAGCATGGAGGGAAGGTACACTGGGCTCCTTTGGTTATCTATTCCAATTGCCCCTTTTGGGATTGTCAAAGAAGCCCAAGAGAATGAGGTACCTCACTGCCACGGGAGTGAAGAATAGGTAACTCAGGAGCTGCTGAACTCAAATCCCCATCTTTTAGTCCTTTTCTGAAGATTCTTCTCCCATTCTAAGAGCTTTTAATTTACAGTGTACAAATTCAGGGGCTGTGGAGAATCGGGGCTGGCTGCACTGACTCCTGGGAACATGGGAGCTGTGGGGCTGGGTTATGACATCTGTACACTTCCCTGTGATCCTGCAGGTTTGCCCAGCTCTGGGCATGGGCTGGCTGCACTCCTGGCCGGGATGGGCAGCAGGGAGGGAGAGGGCAGAGCGTGAGCTACAGATTTGAGTGAATGCTCTGCCTCAAGCAGCCCTGCTATCTCGGCAGGGTTGCACGCTGGTGTCCAGAGCAGGCTAATGAGCCGCTAAGGAGTGCTCGAGCCCTCCCAGGTGCTGCTAACACCTTTGCCTTTGCCCTGCAGAGAACGTGACGCAGCTGATCCCCGAGCCGGGCAGCCTGCTGCACTCGCGGGTGCTGCAGTACCGGGAGCTGCTGGACTCGCTGCCCATGGACGCCTACACTCACGGCTGCATCCTGCACCCCGAGCTCACCACCGACTCCATGATCCCAAAGTACGCCACCACTGAGATCCGCAGTAAGTCGCCTCTCCAGCGGGGCTGCCCAGGGCTCCCCAGATCCTTTAGGCTCCCCAGCCCAGCCAGCGTGCTCCTGCTCATCTCCCCTTCCTACCACAGCACGCAGGGACAGAGCTGGGAGATGGCAAAGCACAGCAGATCTGGGAATTGAGGCATCCTATAGAGGCTTCCTAACACAGGGCGTGTCCGGGCTGCCATGGGCCATGCACGCTTCTTCTCAGCTCTTTCCGGGGCACAGGGATTTGCCCCTCTCCCTCCAATAACGCTAAGGGCAAAGGCAGGAGAGTGCAGCCAGATTGAGTTGCAGGCAGTGGATGAATCGGCATAAGTCTGTGTACCTGACCTTCAAGTGCTCATGAAACATTGACGATGCTTAATATAACTCAATGGCAGGGATTGCTCCTGGAGAGAATTCCTCGCCAGAAGAGCGACCTTGTCAGGAGGGCACTGGCATGGCCCCGGTCTGTCCTGTCCTTCAGGCTCCAGCCCCAAGCTGAGCCCACAGAAAACACTGTTCCCACCCCCATCCCTTTGGTTGCCTGGGTCCCAGATGGTCCTGCTGAGGAGGGATGCACTTGTGCACAAAGAAATAGGCAGTTCCTGAGGTGCAGCTTGTGGTCTGCCCTGCCTCTGCTGACACCTGTCACAGACAGCCTTCCCCATGTCACCAGTGTCACCTCCACCCCCAGACCTCGGGCTGACACAGGCCAGAGCCCTTCCCCTCCCCAAAGGGTGCTGCTGTGATGGCTTCAGCCCCCTCTGATCTGCCTCATGTCACCTCCCCAGCACTCTGCTGAGGTCCCTGAACATATCTCCTTGTCCGAACCTCCTCACTGGTGGCATTTTCCCCAGTCCATTGGAGGGGTACGAGCAGGTCCGTGGACTGATGGGGTCCTTCCTCCCCAGCACATCTTCTGCACCCAGGCAATGGCTCAATGCCCTGCTGCAGGGGGTGCTGAGGGAAATCCATGTGGTTGTGTCCCAAGGAGAGGGTGAACTGAGGTTCCAGGCTCTCCCAAGGGGAACAGCGGAATGAAATCAGGATCATATCCAGGTTTCCATATGAGTTGCAGCCCCAGGAGAGCTGGTTGGCAGCCTTAGCAAGCACAAACTCATGGCAGAAAACAGGGAATTGTACAGCCTGCTGCTGGCTCCCACCCCAGCCAGCCCTGGCACCTCCCGCAGCAGCGCACTGGCAGAGCCTTTGCTGGAAGGAACAAGGAAGGAAAGACAGATGGTCCCTGGCAGGAAGACATTAGCCCAACTTTGGGTAATTTATGCCATCCCTTAGGTGTTACTCTGCCCCTAGGATTCCTTTCTTCCTTTCAGTCTGCTCCTTTCCCTCCTTTAGCTCCCTTGCACGAAGCCCTTCCCAGCCTCCCTAGGCCCAGAGAGGCAGAAGGGTGAGCATCCCTCCCATGCTCATGATGGGCTCCACACCATGGAATTCTTCCCTGGACACCGAGCCAGGGCAGGACAGCTTCACCCAGGAGGGAGCACTCCCCTCTGTGCCCCTCCCTGCCACACTGCTCTGAGTGCACACTCAGGTGTGCGCAGCCAGCTCAGACATCCCAAAGGTTCAACCTGCTGGGGATGGAGCTGCAGGAGCCAGGTTATGGGCAAGCTCAGAGCTGTTCTTAAAACAGTAAGCAACAGACAGAACTTCCAGCAGCTCTAATATGAATCCAGCAGGGGAAATGAAGAGCTGAATCTCCCAGGCTGGGACTTACCACAGGGAGGGGGATCAGCCATGCCCTGGAGCCAGCACTGCCCTGTGCCAGTGGATGGGAGGGCTGACAGACCCCCGTGTCCTCAGACATGGCAGCACAGCAGCAGCAAGCTATGAATTTGGCTCATTTGAGGTCTCTGGGGTGTTTTTTCTGGGTGCTACAGCAATATTTTGACTGCAGGATGAGGTGCTTTGCTATCAGACCCCGGTTGTCCCAGCCCCTCTCTCTGTCTCCCCCCAGGACATTTAGCTAATGCCACCACGGATCTGACGAAGCTGGACCATGAAGAGGAGCCACAGCTATCTGAGCCTTACCTCTCCAAGCAGAAGAAGCTCATGGTGAGTGGGTCAAGGCCACACACATCCCTGGTGCTGGGGGGACGTGACCCACAGACCTGCCATGGGCACCTGATGCTTTGTGTCGCTGCATCCATTCTTCCCCATCCTAACCCTGCTCTCCACCCAGGCCAAGATCCTGGAGCACGATAATGTGAACTACTTGAAGAAGATCCTTGGAGAACTTGGGATGGTGCTAGACCAGATTGAGGCCGAGCTGGAGAAAAGGAAGTTGGAGTACCAAGGTAGGCATTGGACTGTGTTTATGGAGTGTTTTTCCACACAAAGCTGAGGTGCAATACCAGAAACAGCCAAAAGCTTTGTACCTGATGAACAACTTTGAACGTGATGGAGCAGCCACTGGTGGGTTTGGGGCTGCCACTGGGCTCTCCTGGTTTAGGGTACACTGATGATGTTGCAGCCATGGCCTTACTAACCTCTGGCAAACCACCCCTGCACCCCTTGCCACAGGGGATAGCAGGATCCCCATCCTCATGGGTGCTCTTTGGGAGCCCCAAAGTCATCACAGGGTGATGGCAGGGCCCTTCTACCCCAGCAAGGGGCAGACAGTGACTGATGCTCTGTCTGGCTTAGGAAGGAGCAGGCTGGCCCCGGGCACTTGCACCACGAGAAGCACTGGCTGCTGGAAGTGCAGGGGTGGGGACACGGGCTGCAGCCAAGCCCCCTGTGGCACTTCCCAGAGGAACATGAGCAGGGAAACCCAGGAATGTGAGGGGCCCTGGAGGGGAGAGCCTTTATAGAACCTTCGTCACATGCCAGCAGGTGGGAGAGAGGGACACCAGCCATCCCTGACATCAAATACACAGTGCTGGGAGCCTGCCGAGAGCAGCCCTGGCAGTCAGGGCTGCCTGGGCACAGCTGGGCAGTGCTTGTCCCCCTGTCACCCCTGGATGACGCCGTCCTTCCTCCTCTCTTCCCCACTGCTGGCAGGGCTCAGAACCTCAGCCCCGGGAGGACTGGCAGCTGCCAGCAGCACTGTGCCAGATCCAGAGCAGAGCCCAGCCACAGTTAATCAGGGGACGGTCCCACAGCTGGCCCTGCCCTCGGGGCCAGCCTCGGCCCTGGGGAGCTGTGCGTCACCCTCGGGGCCACTCTGGAGGGCCCTCGGAGGTGCCAGGGTGGGCCCTGCAGGGCATCGGGGACTGACCAAGAGCCCCGATGTGCTCACAGTGGCATCCTGCCTCGCCCTAATTTCCTCAAACACCCTCATTAACCAGTGTGAGGGCTGGGACAGCAGAATTCAGCCTAATGAGGTGCCCTGGGAGGACATCCCAGGTGCCTGGAGCAGAGGGATCTCTGCTGCTGCTGCTGCTGTTGCCAGCACCCAGGTGCTTCAATGCCCTCAGTCCTTGCGTGCTGCTCCTGCCCTCTGCTCCAGATCCCCAAAGTCGCACACCGTGCCCGTGGCCAGGTCAGGATCTCAGCAGTGGGCATGATCACCACTTTGGCAAGTTCCCAGGAGCTGCAGTGCAGCAGCTCTCCTCCCACGCAGCCCAGGCTGCCGGCGGTGCAGGCAGGAGGAGGGTGGGAGGTGCTGCAGGAGCACCAGGAGACCCCTGCCACAGGCACGCCTTCCAGCTGGGAAGGGCTGATCCGAGCTGGGGCTGCTGTGGATGCAGAGGGGAAGAGTTGCCTTTGCCTGTGCTTCTGTCCCACTCGGTGCAGGGCAGGGGTGCAAGGGGCTGGGACAGCCCACGTGGGGGTCCAGCCCTCAGCACAGGTGCAAGCCCAGAGCCAGGAGGGATAGGGGTGGATCACAGCTCTCTCCCGAAGCCACCATCCTCTCCTGTGCTTTCTCCTTCACCTGCAGCAGTGCCTGGGGGCGAGGCAGCTGCCTCAGTCCTGCTCCCCTCACCTCTGAGCAGAAGCACCCAGGAGGTCCCCACCACACCCAAGCACCTCTGGCTGCAGCACCCCCACGAGTCATTAGTCACTGAAAATATTTATTGACTAATTAGGCACAGGCAATCTGTCCACTCGGGCAGTGCCTCCAGCAGGATTAGGCAGGCTGCCAAGGAGCTACAAATGAGGGTTGCTAATTACCCATAATTGCCCTGCTCTGGTCCTGCAGGCAGCCCTGCAGCACCAGTGCCTGCACTAGGGTGCTATACCAGAGCCTTTCTTCTCTTTCCTGATATAGCAGCCACGGGACGATGAAGAGCCCCAGAATTAGGAATCTGGAGCAAAGCTGACTGAGGGCAGATTTTTGTGTTCCTTCTGATGTTCTTTACCTGCACCTTCTTTCATCTCCCTCAACTCCATCCCAGCCCAGCTCCTCAGAATTGAAGAGGCCCTGGGGGAGTGCTTAATGGTATCCTGGCCTGAAACTGCTTTTTCCAGCCTAACAGCAGCTTGGTTTATTTTTGGATGTCTCTTTGGTAGGGTTATTTCCAGGATCACCCATTATCAGGGGCTGTCAACCCTTTGGTGTCTTTCTTCATGTCCTGCACTCACATTAAGCTCTCTCCCCAAAAAGCCTGGCTCTTGGCACAGATGTGCTGCCAGTTTTGGTATCCTGGAGCAGGGTCCCTGGTACAGGAGAGAGAACAAAGGCAGAACCTCCCCAGCAGCACACAAGGGAGAGCAGCCAGGCTATCCAGCAAATGGTTTTGATTCCTGAGGATTTCTCACATCCCTAAAATAGGCCAAGTTGATGTGACACTCCTGAAACAGCTCCTGGTGCAGCCAAGGGCAGACACTGCTGCTCTGCCCTAGCACTGACACAGCAGAAGGGGTCAGTACACAGCATCTTCCTTCAAGGGGGGCAAAGGGCTCTTTCCCAGGGACCTCCTGAGTACAGGAGGATGCCATCTCCTGCTGCTCTTGACTTGGGGGAGAGGCAACAGAGCCACTTTGCAGCCATTGATTTGTATATTCACACAGCCTATAAATTACCATCTCCTATTCCCAGCTTTTCACACCCCCATACCCTCCATCACATAACCTCGTAGATGGGCTCTGAGCTCCTGACCGCTCAAAGAGCTGGGAAAAAACATCCCAGATCTAATACAAATGCTCCTGCCTATGTGGACCTTTTGAGCAAGGCTTTAGGTGCCCACCCAAGGGATTGTGACCTTTGCTCTGTCTCTTCTCTCTCCAGGGCAGAAGTGTGAACTTTGGCTCTGTGGATGCGTCTTTACTTTGGCCGATGTTTTGTTAGGAGCCACCCTGCACCGCCTCAAGTTTCTGGGACTCTCTAAGAAATACTGGGAAGATGGCAGCAGACCTAACCTACAGTCCTTCTTCGACAGGATACAGAAACGCTTCGCCTTCAGGAAAGTTTTGGGAGACATACACACCACGCTCCTCTCTGCAGTGGTACCCAATGCCTTCAGGCTGGTCAAGCGGAAACCTCCCTCCTTCCTTGGAGCCTCCTTCCTGATGGGATCTCTGGGGGGAATGGGATATTTTGCTTATTGGTACTTAAAGAAAAAATACATCTAGTGCTGACTGCTTGGTGTTTAGTTTGGTGTCTCTGTGCTGTGTGAAATTATGATGAAGCCTCAGTAACTGTAATGAAATTTGAAGCAAGGTAATGAATAATTATATTGTTTAATGTAACATTCCATAGTCTAGAAGTAGAAACCTATACTGCAAGGAAATAAGACAACAACAACAAAAAATCGTCAACTTGTAAATGCCTTTTTTAGGTTTAAGTATTCAAATCCAGCCAGAGGCTCAAGGGTGCACGGGCTCAGCCGTGCCCAGCGGGAAGCGGCACTGCCTCCAGCACCAGCCAGCTCCAGTGGGAGAGACAGGAATCCCAGGAGGCTTCCCGACACCCAAGTTGACTAATGGGACTTGGATACTTGGTCCTGTACATTTGTGTTTCCAAATTGTTCACTGGCCACATTTCACACATCCAGGTAGCGGGGACTTTCTTCTTCTGGAAAGCGTTGTGTTGTGCTCAGAGGCTTTCCTGGGAGAAGGGTGCAGTAGCTGGTCACAGTCAAGGTGGATTTCTGTTCTTCAAGTATCCATTTTAAAGATTATTTTCATTAAAAGGAATATTTTTTATTGAGCTGCTCTTAGAATGTATCCACTTTCTACGTCTGGTTTTGGTGGGCTTTTTTTTAAAGAATTTACTGTCTGTCTTTAACTGCCGCACTTTTTTCTTGAGATAAATAATTTTGACTTTCATCCTGAATTCTGGCATATGAAGGAGATTATTGTTTTAAGCCTTTTGGCTCTGTCTCTTGAGTTTTCTTTCACGGATTTGCAAAGCATCTTTCACCAACTGAGCATATTTGGACTCTGAAAAAGTACAACCATTTTCAGAACTTTTCAGCACTTTCCTGAAGGCGCTTTGGCTTTCTTCCATCGGGGCCTCTTTTCTGTCATTTCCTCGCTGTGTGTTTTCTTAGGGACACTTTGCACAGAATCACATTGATGACTTTCTTGTGCCTTTTGCATGCTGGAAAGAATAATGGGCCTCACTGCTACTCATGCTTTGGAAACTGAGATCCTCAATAAACCATATGGGAGGAGTAATGGCTTCGCATCTCTAAATGTGTTCCACATCCTTCTGGTCCTAGTGCAAGGCATGCCCGAGGGCAGTGGGATGTGCAGGTGGTTTGTGCTTTGGCTCATGTACTGCATTGGTATAAAACTTGCATGGAAATGATATGTATTCCTCTTCCAACCACTAATTTCTGTCAGAGCTCAGCCTGCTGGCTTTCCAAGCATTCCAGTGATCCCTGTGAGCCATGCTGCATCTTGGGGCTTAGGAACATATGCCAAGTGTGGCTGGAATAATAGGAATTGCATTTGCCTCCAATTCAAAAGTTATCTCTATGGATTGAAAGAAGCAAGCTTTCCCCAGGAGCTTTTGATACAACCCAGCAGCCATAGAACTGGGAATATTTAGCAGGAATTACAGGGGATGAGCACATAAAGAGTGCAAAATGCACACATTTATACGGTGTTTGTCATAAGGCTGGTCTGACAGAGTTCTGGAATACAACAGGCTGTGTAGCTGCAAAGGCTCTGTGTTATCTCTGTTACCCCCCCGTGGTTGAGGTCACACTTAAAATTGCTGTGTGAGAGCCTAGATCCAGCACCTGCACAGGCACACCTAGCTCCTGCAGCTGAGGCTGCTGAGGGAAACCTTGCAGACACACGTTCTCCCAAATAAATTCAGTATTTGCTTAGTGGAATCAATGACGTCAGAAGAAATAGTTATTTTCCTTCTTTTTGAAGAGGGAGGCAGGAGGGTGCCCTGAGCTCCTGCCTTTAGCTGAATCTGAAAATGTAAGAAAATGAACTGTGGGTCATCCTCTCTTTGGTCGATTAGTTGGTGATAAAGCCCCCAGAAAGATTTATAAAGATACACCAACATGAAACCCTTACCAGGATTTCATCCTTTTACCTTTGTTTGTGATCCTACACACACATTCCCTGGTGATCTCCAAAAGCTGATGAAATGCACACACCAGCCGTAGAAAGAAATATTAATGGGTTACAAGGTCAGGAAACCCAGAGGGAAGGAGAGCAAATATTTCCTCCATTCCTAGGATTTCAGCCAAAGAATGAGGCAGAAGGAAGCTGCTTAGCGAGACTGCTGCTGGTTACTTTACCCCTCGATTTTATTAATTGTTTTATTTTAAAGCACAGAATAAATTTAAAGTCATGGAGCAAATCAGACCTCTAAACACTGGAGAAAATAGGTGTGTATTTTGTTTGGAGCACACTGTTAAAATGTAATTGTTACAAGGAAGACAGATCCAGCAGCTGGAAGAAGGCATGGACAGGACCTGTCACCAGTGCTGCACTGTGGGCTGCTGGGAAGCCACTGATGCTGTAGAGGTGGATTTTGTACAGGTTCTCAGCTAGAAATAGTCAATCATAAGCCTTTGTTCTGGACCAAATTAAAAAAAAAAAAAAAAGCAAAAATTTGTGCCACTCCCTCTCACGAAGCCTTGTTTCCCTGCCCTGGTAATGAAAAAGTGCCAGGACTTTGCTCCAGGGAAAAGCAATCGGCGAGAGTGATAAAAGACAATTACTGTGGCAGGCAGAAGCTGGATTGATGTGTGAGATCCCTGAATGAATGTCAGAGCCCCGACCAAGCCCGATTAGCCCGTTGCTGTAAGCAGCCCTGTGGTGATTACAGGCTGCCATCATAAGAAGCTGCTCTTGCTCCGACTGATCCCAGCCTAATCAGACCTTTTCTGCTGCAGTTCCACTGCAGAGGGGACCCCACTGCACGACCTGGCCATGAGCCAGGCACTGGTCTGTTCTCTGCCCAGGGCATGTTCTGTACACAGAAACGTGAAAATGATGGCAAAAATCTGCTTTCTCACTCCAGGACTTTATGCTTTGCTCTCAGCAATGTGTGGGGTAACAACAGCACCCAAGGGGAAAGGCTGGAAGGTGAGGCACCTCAGAGGTGCTATTTTATATCTTAGACAAGAGGGAATGGCTCCTGCTGCATCCTGCACCCAACACTGTGTGCCTGACCCAACCCCAGCCAGGGTACTCCTTTACTCCAGAGGTACTTACTTACCCAAGCAAATTTTTATCCTTTAAAATCCCTGTGTTTTAGAGACAAATGTGCTTTGAGGCACCTCAGTGCTTTAAAATCTGTATCTGTGCTGAGATGCAGAACTTCTAATGATCAAAGGGATGAAAATCAGGGGCTTTATGTCAAGTCCAAGCACCCCTGAGATGCAGCTTCATGACACAGTCTCTCCCTCCTGCCTCCCAAGCCTCCAGTTTAACAGGCTCCCAGTGGTCACAATTGCAGAGCTACAGCTGCTGAAATCTTTCTATTCCTAAGGGATTTGCTCAAAGGACTCAATTATGAAAATTGAAAACTTACATTTCAGCCTTACTGCTGGCTGGCAGCGTTCTCCTTTGCTTGGCAAGGGACGGAGAAGACCTCTCCATGCAAAATAAAGGATTTCAGCACCGAGCTGGCCAGAGGACAGGGAACACACTACAGAGCCTCTCACAACTTGCCAAAGAAATCAAGATCAAGAGCTACCTAAGAATATCTAGTGACCATTTGGTGGCCCTCTCGGAAATTATTTGCCAAGTGCTCCTCTGTTATTGAATTAAAAAAAACCATCCTTACCACCCAACTGCAATTTCAGAATCCAGGCCACAGAGGGAAGAGTGATGGTGTAAGAGCTGCTCCTTCTTTCCTTTCTGCTGTTAAAGTAAATGAAGGATTCCCCACATAACACCAAACAGAAAACATTAAAGCTTGTGAAAATATTTAACATTCTGTTGTGTTGGGTGGCATTCACTACTGTCATTAGGACCAAAGCCAAAACCACCCAGACTGGATCTACAATGCAGGCAATGACAGCAACTAAATCCCTCAGGTTGCTGAAACATATATGGGATTAAAACAATGTGGAATAACATGAATATAGTATTATGAGATGGCCAGGGATAATATAAAATATGATAACATGAGATTAAAAACTAAAAACCCAAAGAAGGAGGAAATAATGTACAACCTAAGAGCTAACTATTGTAACCCCAAACTTGCTATTACCTGTGGCATAGCTGAGGATAAAAGGGCAATTTCTATTCACAGCAAAGCTGCTCTTGCTACCTAAGTCTGTAGAAAAGTTCCTTCTGCCATGGTGGGACAGAATAAAGTCCCCAGTTCAGCAGCAGTGCCCAGGAAAAAGTTCAACTCCATAGGTGTGAATGAGAGTGAAAACATCTCTGTATGTAGTGAACAGGAACAGATTTTGTAGCCCTGAAAGATTTCCTAAACATGGCCTCCGTGGCCAAATTGCAGATATTTCAGACCCAGCCATTTCCAAGGTTATAAGCAGTAATGAAAACACACAGGAACTTGAATTCTCCAATAAAGCACATTCACGACAAACACATTTCCTGTTTTTCCCGTGGTACTGATCCCAAATGTGCCCAAAGGACATTTCACTATCGTTGTTCATTCTCCTTTTAACTCGCTCTCCTCTGGAGGATTAAACAGAGAGAAAACAGCCCGCACTGAACAGCTCCCAGTGGAAGCAGGAATAGCAGCTGTGCCATAAATAATGAGGATGAAGAATTGCTCTGTCAGAACACAGGTGTCCATCACTGCAGCAGTACCTGTGTGCTGCTGGCCAGGCTCTACCTGCAGAGAGCAGATTATTTCCATTTCCATGTCACTTTGGTGCTGAAGAGCTTCAATGAGCAAAACGTCAACCTCCACCCACTTCTGAGGAGCTCACAGTATTTTTTCTTCCTTTTTGTTCCCTCTGCACAATGATCTACTTTCAGCCCCTTTTTTCTTTACCCCCTGTGCTGTCCTTCCCCTCTGCTCTCTCCTGGACGCCCTGGTGTCACTCTGCTGTCACAGAGAGCAGGCAGTGCGTGACCCTCTCCCAGAGACATTCCTGTTGTCAGGAGTCCCTGGGTTCTCGGGTTCTGCATCAGTGAACACATCACCTCCCATTCCCCCTGTCTGAGGAAGGACTGCTGAGAAAGGAAGGAGATGGAATCTTGCTAAAAACCTCTTAACAAACAGCACAGATCAATGATTTCTAAAACATTCCTTTAAAAATAACACCATCCATCCCCCTACTTGCATTGCCTCCCTTCTCAGCCCTTTCCTACCAGCACCTCATCTCTCCTGCGACCTAAATCCTTTTTAGCTCCAGGAGAGTTATCCAAATAAAGCTACTTTGCAATCAGAACAGAGTGTAACCAGGTTTGAGGGTGCTGTGTAATGCTGCAGGCAGTTCTTGACACAGAACCAAGTATCTTGCATAGTTAAGAGCTGTTATGCACACGCTTTACATCACAAGGTCATGTCACTCCACCATCACCCTCCTGAACACTCTTCTATTCTTGCTTACCAGAAGCAATTTCTTTCCATTCTCTGCCCTTGGGTCCAAGCACTACACAACAGCAATAGATTTTTTTCCTTGGCCATAAATAAAAAAAAAAAATCAAACCAACAAAATCTCTGAAAACAACAAAGAAAAATCCCCAGTAAACCAAATAAAACAAAAAAACACCGGCACAATTTTTTCTCCTAACTTTCAAATCGTGACAAATAAGAGAAAAAAACCACATGTATGCTTAAACCCCTCAAATATCTATTACTCCCATTCTTCTAAAAACTGAATCAGGTCAGGCTGTGACAAAGCTGAAGCAACAGAGCCATGGTCTCGAGTGACACTGTACCAAGCCCACACCACATCCGTGCTTGCTCCCATCACCTGCAAAAGCTGCAGAGGGCAGGCCCAGGGTGCCATCCCCAGCAGCACAATCCTGCTAGGTGTGGGAACAATTCACACCTTTGGATAAAGCCAACAGGCTCTGTGGGCTGAGCGTCATCATTTTTCCACTCCCTTTGCACAGCTTTCTCCATCACAGTTGGCTGTTCTGAGGCAAAGCCTGTTTAGCTGAATTTTCTTCGGTGACGAGTCACGACTTCAGCCTGTCACAGCTACGGTCACACCACGTGCGACCTCTCAGCACAGTCCCCGTGGGATGGGAAGGCTCTGCAGGCAGGGCAGGATCCAGGGAAGGCATTTCAGAAGAGCTGACATTTACACTGAGGACATTCCTAGTTCCTGCTCTGACATCAGCTGTGACTGAGGGAATACACAGCCCACACCTGCAAAATTAACCCAGACTGGGCATGGGGAAAAGCTTTGGAGATATGAGAAAAAAGTGATAGTTTGCATTTATTCTTGTTCCATATTTTCCTTTTTTTCAGCCTTCACCACTGGGGAGATCCTCAGTTCTGCCACTGCACACAATGTCAGGAAGAGCACAACAGGGAAAGGGCATTTTTCCAAGTGCTGCTTTCCTGTGATATCCAGCTCTCCTGAAAGGCTGGTAAAGGTCTTCCCCTGCTGCTTATTTTCTGTGCCATATTGCAGTCCCCAAAGCTTTACAGAGAAGTTATTTGGCTTGTTACAAGCACATGGCATTGCCTTTGTTTTCTGATGGACAGGGGGTAGTTTAAAAATAAATAACCTTTCAGACTAAACATTACATATTTGCCTGAGATTTCATGGACAGCACTCAATCTTGATAGCCATTTCCATCTCTGCTTTTTCAGCTTTTAGAGTTCATGCTCTCATTCCACATTTCATTTAATCAAGACACTCTTCCCATATCCAAATTAGTAATTTCCTGCTAAGCACCTGGGTGAAAGTACCCTTCACTGGAGTGAGTGCTTGGTCCCCAGGGGGACAAAGGTAACTCTCCTAATGCATCGACCTCTGCTGTCACATCACCTCTCTCCTTCCCTGAGCTCAGGCACCTCAGGTGCAGTTCTGCTTCAATAAATAAACCATGTGCTTTTCTCCAGGTTTTCCACCAGTACAGTGACAGAGCAGCTCTGTTTAACAGTTAAACATCAGAGGCACAACAGCCCTTCCGTGTCTATTAATTACTTTCATATTAAGCTTTGCAAAATACCTCAAAGAAGGGAAGGCAAAATACTGAGAGAGAGCACACATCCAGCAGAGGTGAAGAGCATTTATTATTAATCTGTGCTCCAGGAGAGGAGATGAAGCTATGAAAATAAATAATCCCAGGAAACAGGTTTCTGAGCAAAAGGAGATAACACAGGGTGATCAAAGAGCTGGAAAAGGCCAATTGCAGAGAAGCTGCAGGGAGCTACTTTAAGCTACAGTGGAAAAATCAGATAACTGTTTCATGAAGTGACCATAGACTTGTGTTCACAACTAAAGACTGATTTTCCAAAATATTTAACATAATGTTTTCCATTAAAGTGCACCTCAGGGCATAACTGGGTGTTTCTCACTTTGTCACCAATTGCCACACACCAAAACAGAAATCAGGATTTTTTTCTTGCAGCCACCCACAACCCAAGTTTCAGCACACACAAATAAATTGGGAAACGGGGAATATCATTTAGCACCAGTGAAGCATTCATGGATCATGTCTGCTTTGAACAAATTTGGAGGAAGAATCAAACCCTGGGTTCAGACATGTTTAAGGTCTGAACTGCTCACATGACTCTTACGAAAGACCTCGACTTTCCTGTTTGCCTGATTTCACCTCCAGTGAGGCAAATATTTGAAAGAGTCCCAGGTAACTGAAGAGTGAAATGAATCCTAAGGCAGTTTCTCTTACCACTGTGCTCTATCTGTTCCCAGCAGAGGAAAATGTTTAAGGCACAAGACCTGCCTTGGCCAAAGCAGTTAGGCTAAATGCTGCTTCTGTGAAAAGAACTGTGAAACAGGGCACACAAAACAGGCAGTGACAGATTAGCAGAGAGATGTTGAAATATCTAAGATGTTGGAGACAAAAATTCCCTAAGTAATTCTACAGACAGAAAGACAGCTCTGTGGGAACAACAGGAATACTTTAATGCAGAAAAGCAAAAAAACCCCACCCCAACACTTGAAACAAACCAGTAATACCTGCTGACACCTGATTTGTGCTTTTGGCACAGGATACCAAATCCAGCTGCTCCAAGCACTGTTTCTCTTTGGCTGCAAATCTGTTGAGGAAAGGCTGCAACTTTTATTTTAATGATAAAATTTGGGAGAGAAAAGAAGTCAGATAAATGTGATGGCAAATATGTGAACGAGAAATTTGCAACCTTTAGTTTCCAGATGAAGTACAAGGAAGCAGATTCCTACCCTGGAGTAGAGTCAAAAAGCACAAATAAAGGTCTGGAGCACACGGGAACCTTCTGAGCCAAGAGCTGGCCCATGGTGTCTGGGTACTGAGAAAGACCCCAAGATTTCCAAACTCCCAAGCAGTATTACAGCCCACAGCAGTTTTCCCACACACTTCAAAGGATTAGGCTTTCCCTCTGCTACAAGAAACCAATGTCCATGTCCATGAAATGACCTGCTTGGTGTAACAGGCACATATTGGGAAACCTGCTTTAGTCAGCCATGGCTTTTGTTTTGTTTCTTTTTAAAACCCTGAGCTCCTGAAAACCCATGCTCTGTTAACCCTTTCAAACAGTGCAGAACTTTCAGTGCCAGTCTGATCACACAACTCAGTAGTCACACAAACTCTGGGGGACTGGGTCATCCAGGGAAGTGAAGAGCAACGACGGCATCTTTACAGACATCAGGACACAAACACTGATAAAGTCTTCAGATGTTTTTCTTTCATAGTTTAAATAAGAGAATAACCATATTCTATATTATTTCCATTAAAAAAAAAAATCTACATGACACTGGTTGAAGTGGACAGAAATATCCACAGCGATTGCACAAAACATTTGTGAAAATGAACATCATTTCAGCAAGTCAGTTGGTTTAAGTAAACAGCATTTCCTGTTCCAAGGGCTTGTCTATACAGCAAAGTTACATAAAGATAACCTAAAATAGAAACTTAATGAAATTAATCATAAAACCTTCTGGGTATATAATCCTTTTTCATGGTGAAAGTGGCTTGCGGTCTAGCTTAGCTCTACTGGGAGAAGGTTTAAATTACATCAAAAGAGTGTCTGCAAATAAATTTGCATTGTTTAAACAAATTTAGTTAAACCCAATATGAGTTAATCAGTGCAATTTTCAAAGAGTCAGCTTAAAAGGCAATTTAATATAAAACCAAGAAGAGCTTGACAGAAAATACATAACCCCCTGGACAGCTTCTTTCTGAGAGGTGATTCTTTCTAAGGACACACAACTCCCATTTGCCACTGAATTCAGTGGAAATTACAGTGAATTTAGGTCTCCTCAGAGGCAGACCACGGTGTGGAACTAACACTGCTGGAGGAACTGCAAATGCTTCCTCTCTTGTTGGAAGAGAGACGTTCAGATGGCAAAACGTGCCAAGATTAACTGACGGAGCACCACACCCTGTGTCCAGAAAATGTCACTTTGGAGTCAGAATGACCCCACTGTGGGGTCAGTGGAGGTGACCCACAGTCCTGCCCACAGACCTTCCTGCCTGTCCTGTCATCACTGTAAAACACACTTCATGCAACTGCATAATGAATGAGCCTTTATGAAATAATAAAAAGCTTTTCGAGATAAAAACTATGCTAAACATCTGACTGATATGATGAGCAAACCCATCTCACCCCTATTCATTATCTAATAGCAGTGTTTTATTCAGTAGTGGGTTTCCAGCCACATCAAAAGTGGCCACAGCCTTATGTGCAATCAAAATTAAATAGCTTATTGGTATTGCAAGAATAAATATTGCTTCAAGCACACTCTGCTTTGCAGCTCCCAGGATAAACAATGCATTTCACTCATTACCAAGCAGACTACTTGGGAAATAGCAGGATAAGCTAGCTTGTTCAGAACACCAGAATTCCACCACTGTTCTAGAAGAAAGAACAAACCCAAGGAATTTGTTGTTGCAAAGTGTGCAATGGATTCGACTTTAAAAACATTAAAACCCCAATCCTTGTACTAGACTTTTTAGCAAAACAGAAAGGAGTTTGGGTTTTTTAGTGTCAAGAATAAAATGATGAAATATTATTATATCTGCTTCACCTAAGGAGAAAGTTAAGGCTTGTTTTTTCCAGAGGCAGGCACAAATTTAAAGTCACAGTCTGCTTAAGACATTGCATTTCAGATTTACACTCTGCTGCAGAAGGTGCAGGCAGCCATGAGGCATTTCTGGCAAGTTAGTGTTTTTAACACTTGAGAACATGAGATGTTCCAGTTTTACAACAGAACTGCTTTCACAAGAATTGATATTTTTGCAATGCTTAGCAGCACTGTGATTATTAGAGCTTTCCCATAAGGCAATACAAATAGGAACATTAAAAAAAGCATGAGGTTTGGATCATCCACAGTATCTTGACATAACTCAGAAAGGAAGAGGGAGAATTAACTGAGATAAATCACACTCCTAAAGATCAAAGGCCTCTTTTAGCCTTGGGTCTGCTTCTCCATTTATTAGTAAGAGAAACAGATCCAGCTTCTGATTTCTTTGCTGACAATCCCAGTAGTCAGCTCCTAAACAAGAGCAGACCTCTTCCAATACCGATTTTTTTTCTTCTCCCAGGGAAGAAGCTCATTACCACCTGCCAGCCAATGGCTAGTACAGACCTGGTTTCCTCCAACCCATCACCTTGTTCCTTACAGTGGAAATACAGTAACCGTTCCTACAGTCAACTACTCCAGTACCGAAAGCAAAATCCAAAACATTTCAAACCTTATTTTATCTGCTATAGCTGTACTTCTTTGAACTCAAAGGTATATTTGGAAGAGGCAGTCCAGGAGAAAAGGGCTTTAAATACCAAAATCTGTATGTCCCATACCAAGCTGACAGACCTATCAGCACACCAAGAAGCTTTTGGCTGAAGTCATGGAAATACAGGGCAGTACAGAGGAACATGAACACCCAGATCACAGTGAGGAAACACAGGGAAACAAACAGGACGTTGATCACCACACGCAGCTTGGGGCTGTGGTCTACGGACAGTGCTTCCAGCACAGCCACCTCCTCCAGGATCATCATGGCACAGTACGAGAGCAGGAAGCAGTGGCCCGAGATGTCAAAGCCATTCCAGACGCCGCTGTCCTGGTGGCACTCCCTCTTGGAGGCGTAGAGCCGGGGGGGCTGGCGGGGCTGGCCCTGGAGGGAGCACTCCCCGGTGAGGTTCTCCACGTAGATGAAGAGCTCGGTGCACAGGAACCACACGGCCGTGCCCACCAGCAGCGCGCCCAGGCGCCGCAGCACCAGCAGCGCGCTCTTGGCGCGGCCGTGCAGGAACTGCCTCCGGGCCAGCTCGTACGTGGTCAGGGAGATGAAGGGCAGCAGCAGCCACAGCGTCCAAGCCCAGGCCATCTTCACAAAGTACCTGCAAGAGGAAAGGCAAAGGAGACACAGGCATGGGTGAAATGCCACGGCAGTGGGGCGAGTGCTCAAGGTCAGTGTTCAGAACCATCTAAATTAGACACTTGTGCCCTCCCCTCAAATACAGCTCAGCTACAATCTGAACCCTCTCCACAGTACTTCCCTCAAGCCCCAAACCTGAATATTTCCTCAGCCAGGTACTTGTTCCCAAGGCAGCACTGCCTTGGACCCAGAGCCCTCATTCATTGCAGTTCAGCTTTGCAATCACTTTTACCCTACAACCAGCTCAACTCTGCCCTACTCCAAATGTAGCTGCAAAGAATGTATTTTTAGCTTGCCACCCTGACCACAGTAACCCCTTCTCTGACTCTTCCACCATCTCAATTATCCTTGCTTACAAAGCCTTTCACAACCTCAACCTCAAGACAGCCAGAAGGGCTGGCTCTTTCCCCTAATCAGCCTGTGAAGCTTTTCCTCCCTCATGTCCTTATAAATAAATGAAGCAGCACAATGAGTCTGTTTCTTTGTTGTCCTTTCAATTGATGAGACCCTTCTTTTGGCATACACAAATCCTTCTATCTCTAAATTCACTCTCTGCCCTGAAAACTTTTGCTGTGATGCCCACAAAATCTTGAAACCCAGCTGATGGTGTGTTGATATCTTGTTTAACAGAAAGAAGTATTGTGTAACTCATTCTCTTTCCTAATCTTAAATTGGAGCACGTGGAGCATTTATCAATGAGTTAAGGAGGCCACAGTCCAGGATTTTATTTCTCCCATCAGCACCTCCAATGGAGCTTGCCTCCTATCACCTGGTGGGAGAGGGGAATTGTGCAGCCCCTTTGTTATCCAGAGTCCAGTTTGAAAACAGAGACAGCCGAATTCTGCTCTGTGGCTGAGCTATGGCCAGACACACAGAGTCACCATTTCATCCTCCCCTGAGCATCAAAGGCAAAGCCAAACCAGTCTAGAGTTCTGCATCTTCCTTATGACCCTAACAAACCCGTCAGGGCCTTGCCCAGGATTTTGAGGAGTACCTCCTTCACTCTTTAATTTTACAGAAGTGATGCCTGTGTAGCAAAAGCTGTTACCATGGAACAGTAATTGAAAATAAACCCCTCACTTTATTTAAAAGCAAAAAAGGCTACCAAGGTTACTTCTGACAAACCAAGAGGCAAGTAATTTGCAGGGAAAATAATACCTGCTTCAGGAACTGTCAGTACAGATCACCTTCCTGTATTTAAAAGGGAGAACTGAACTGTGTTTTTACTGCAAGATCAATTTCTTTCTACGTGATCCTGTCAATGCTCTTTCAATCACACTAAAGGCAGCTCCTCTCTCACATCACCAAATGACAAATTTGAATCAATAAAGTCCATAGCTCCCCAAGTCACAGAGGAAGACAGCAGTTTTAGTTTCACTTTCAGACCTAGCAGGACAGCACACATGCTCTGGCCCAGCTTGTTGCTGCCTTCAAAATGCTCAAATTAATTTTACAGAATGACTAAGCCAGTTAGATCATTGCCCACGTGCTAGAAAGGGATGGCAGCCACTCTGCTTTTAGGAAAGATGCTAAGAGGCCGATTTCCTTCAGCTGGGTTGTAGAACAGTTCAGTAACTATCACAGAATATGCTGAGTTGGAAGGGACCCACAAGATCATTGAGTCCAACTCCTGGCCCTGCACAGGACAGCCCCAGAGTCACACCTTGTGCCCAAGAGCATTGTCCAAATCCTGTCAGGATATCAAAATGCTGAGCTCTGTCAGCCTCGGTGCTGTGACCACTGCCCCGGGGAGCCTGTTCCAGTGCTCAACCACCCTCTGGATGAAGAACCTTTTCCTAATATTCTATATTATAGGGTAGCCCAACCCTCCCCTGACATAACTTCAGGCCATGCCCTCGGGTCCTGTCACTGGCTGGCAGACAAAGTGAAATCAGTTTACTCAACTACAAGGAATTATCCAGGACTTTAAGAAGAAAAAAAACACCCTCCTTTTCCCCCTCTTCCAATAAAAACTGAGCGAGAAACACCCGATACTCTAAAACCTTTGACTCAGGAAGAGGAAATCTCATCATTTGAAGCACCAAGCCCCGGCCCAGCGCGGCACACGCGGCCAGCACCGACCCGCGGCCCCCCGGACCCCAGAACCCCCCCAGGCGCCCCCCGCCCGCTCAGCCCGTCCGGGCCCGTCCCTCCCGCTCCGGCC